>CAKNXH010055528.1:21692-56333 GCA_932178445.1 Andricus quercusramuli
GGTGCAGAAAAATTTTATACCCCCTTATTGCATCCGGCGGTTCAATTATCGGAATCAAAAAATATTACAGGAATTTCCTTTGTACATCGGTTTCCTATCCTTCGGGGTAATCACTCTACTGTTCTGGAATCGGCAGCACATTCTACGTAATATGCAGCAAAAAAGTCCGACAGACCTGGAACGCCACACAGAATTAGCCCTGTCTCCTCAGTAAAAGCTGGAATTGGAATTTGGAATGTTATGGAAGACCACTGCCATATTCAATCACCAATTATTCTTCTTTAAATGTGATAAAAAGTTTCCTACACGCAAATAATAATAAGAGCCAAACTCGGCCTGATGAACCAATTTCGAATGGGCATTGCTTATTCAGTCAATCGGAATGTGCAGGCAAGCGATTCAATCAAAATATGTATAGCTGAAGATCTTAATCCCCTAGGAGTCGATAGGGTACTGGTAGCAGCTCAGAAAGCGGTTTTCTTAAGCACCTGTCGCATTGTGAAAAGCTTCTTGGACCACCAGGAAGCAGGAGACTGATATCTTATGGATATAGTCATAACCATAGCAGGAAGTTTGCAAACATCGCTCTAAACTTTTAATATCTTTAACTTATCAGGCACTTGACATACTCCGTAACTGATCATGAAAAACCGAGTTCATCCGAGAAAAATTGTAAAAACAGATAATTAACATACACAAAATCCAGCTCAAATAAAAATATTTTCGACATATTGGGTATAACGACAAAATGCGTTAATAAAACATACACATAAAACACACAAAATCCAGCTCAAACAAAAATATTTTCGACATATTGGGTTACAACGAGAAAATTCGATAATAAAACATCTTAATTCTAAGAGAAAATGAAATAATAGTATCTAATAATAATGAACTTTCTCCAGTAGCTGCCCACTCCATATGTTCCCGCTCTTCGCCACAGGTTTTTCAACGCACGCATTATCCAGTCTCCTTTTTAGGCGACCGCGAGTCTCTATGTACGTTAGCCTGCCCATATGCCAACGTGCGAGTTCCAACCTAGAGTAGAATAGGGGTACTGTTCAAGTGCCCAATTCTTGAAATTATACTCCCCTACAGTTCTGCCTGGTGGGCAGATACCGGGAGTGTATTGTAAAAGTATCTTTATGTTTCTGAGTATTATTAAAAAATAGTCTATTTTTTACAGCTCCGCATCTAGCGATGGAACTCAAGGAACTGAAGCATCTCAGTCCACTATGGATGATATCGACATGGAATTAGTGCTGCAGAAGACTGATGTGAAACCTGTCAAGTGCAAAATGTGTTTAAAAGTTTTCAATAAGTCAAGTAGATCAGAAGTATTAATTCAGTGCGATAGCTGTAGTGGACATAGTATGTTATAATATGTAAAATATTGTAAGGTGGCTAGCAGCATTTTTAGGTTTGGAAAAAATTTAATTGATTAATCAAATATCAATGTATTATTGGGCGATACATGTTTCAAAACAAAAATGTTTTCTCTGCAAGAAAAGAAATCGACACTGTCAATAACTGCTTGCTGATATTTGTTCATTACGTTTCCATTGTTTTTATGAACTGAATTTGGAAAAATACGCACAAATTTCAACTCGCAATCTGTCTTACAATAATTATGATACTAAAATGCGATTTTTTAACAGTGTAATAAAATAACCTCTTGAATATGGTTGTTTCTTTTTGCATCTGTTCTTATCTAAGATGTCTGCGTTGCTTGGTTGGCGTACGTTACTTTCCAAACAAATATGAAAAACTTTTTAACAACAGCTGTGTATCATTTGTAATTGCGATATTGTTTGTATGGAAGTCTTTATTTCTATACCATAAAAGACGTTTTCCTTCAAAAAGAGAGATAGAAAATTTTGAAACACTACATCTTCAATTTCACGTGCTGCTAACTGAAAGTAATTTTCATGCGCTTGTAAAGAAAAACTTATGTCTGAAAATCCACTCTATTCCATTTTTATGCCTTAAAATAGTGTTTTGAGTTTACTTTCATAAACAAATTCTGTACTTTCTACCATATTATAATCCACACATATTTCAAACTATACATACCACAAAATAATATAGGTAGAATTAAAAATCTCGACCTAACCTATAACTCACTTTATATGTATTTAATTTTAGACCAATACATGTGCACTTAAAGTCAGCCAGATTTTTATAACAGTGAGGTAATTGTCATGGGCGAGAACTTGTGACCGTTGTTGAAAAATTTTTCCAAATTTATCCAAATTTTGTCTTGAGCAATAATATATCAACACTTGAATTATAATCCTACAACATTGCAAGTATAGAATTTTTAATAAATGAAAGTTAACCACTTCAAACTTACTATTCTTGATAGTTATTTAAAGTGCTTCTTTGATTCTTGTAATGATTCTTATAATAATTTTGATAGATAAACAGAGTATGTAAGCCTCTTTGTAATAAACTGTTAATATTAAATTTTTTCGGAACAAATTATAAGATTATACATATATAAGATTATTGATGGTTAGACAGGTCATCAACCTTATTGTCTTCTTACAATTATAGATGCATAAGTAATTCAAAATTATAAAAGGTTTTTATGTGTTTCAAAATTACATCATTTATTACAAAATTATTATTTAGTTCACGGAAAAAAATATTTGATTGTCTTACAGAATTTTTGGTTTGAATTATGAAAACTGATTAAATGTGAAGTCATCTGGAACCAAAACAAAGTTTCCTTGACAACGAATTTGGGAAATTGAAATTCTGAAGATGTTCGCAATTGATGATTTATAAAAATTGTTTCTTTGCGTGAGCAATCTGAATCGCTGCACTAATAAGGTAGTTGTAAAAATGTATTCATAGTGATTGTTATGTGAATTTAGACATCAACGGTTTCTCAATTTATAGAAACAAAATTTTAATTCATTTAAGAAAACGAAATATGCATGGCATAAGGCTTGAATATGTCTCATATAAAAATACAATTCTTTATTTTACTTATGTTTTGGCAACGAGTGAAGTAATCTGCTGGTATCGATAGACAGCTTTTTTTCATGTTCTAATATGATTTTATGTTAAACATTAATTTCACGGGAATTTTGTATCGTAATTATGATGACATCAGAAAGGAATTTTGCTTATCAGGAATTGTTTATTATTATATAAAATATGCGAGGGGCTGTGCACTAAGATTTCATACGTCTACGAAACAACACGATCTCGGCTACAGTCTCTTCGAATCGGTCGCCGTCTTTCGCGCAGTCTCTGGCAATCTCTGGTCATCGCGCTCACAATCTCTGGCCTCCCTCGTCGTCTCGGACGCGAATTCACTTTCGCGCATGCGCACATTGCAAGAAATGAGAAACGCATTGGCAGAATATACCGGCTATCAACGGAATCGCTACCAACGTAAGTTGCAAGGATATATCGATTGATTGATTTTGAAATCAAAACATACTTTATTACCCTCAAAAATCTTTTTAGAAAAAACTTGATAACTTTTTTCACTTAATCAAAAATTCTTTTTGTAATAAAGTCAATCGCAGTTGTTTACTACTCGAATAAAATTCCTTAATATTTTGTACCCATCACATTTTCCTAATTTCTATCAATTTCGCTGAAATCCAGAATTCCAAAAAGAAGGATCAATAAGAATACACATTAAAAATTGCAACAGGTTAATAATAATGATTATTATTGTGAGAAAGGGGTTTATTGCATCAAACTTTTTAAAATCGAATACACATTGTTGTGAAAGGATTTTTTCCAAATCTTATTTGTTGATACAATGATTAAAAAAACAATTTTAATAAAATTTCAGTTTAAATTTTAACGTAGGAATGAATTTTGGCAGCCTTTTAGCATTTATTTAATGCTATTAATTTATTTAATTTAAAAGCATTTATCCCACCGGAGCTAGAGAGAATTTTTTTCACAATCAAAGTATCAATATTTTCATGAAAATATTGAAACGACCAGTAGACAAAAAACTTCAACATCATAATTAATTAATAGTAATAATTCATAATTATTACGTATTACCCTGGTCAAGAAAACTAACATCAAAAATTAATTTGAACCTATCTGTTTAACTGATATAATCTTACAAGTATAAGGAATGACGTCGACATTCTACTTGTAGGGGTTGCGAAAAAGATTATCCTGATTCTCCGTAGCTTAGTGGTCAAGAGCCTCGGACGCGAAATCTGATGACGTGGGTTCGTATCCCACCGGAGCTAGAGAGATTTTTTTTCACAATCAAAGTATCAATATTTTCATGAAAATATTGAAACGACCAGTAGACAAAAAACTTTAACATCATAATTAATCAATAGTAATAATTCATAATTATTACGTATTACCCTGGTCAAGAAAACTAACATCAAAAATTAATTTTAGCATTTATATTTCTTGAAATTATTATCGTTTATAGAAAAAACTATATATATATATATATATATATATACTCTTTATTTTCTTTGGATTTTTGAAAAATGTCTGTTATACTGTGATATCGAGATCTTAAATTTTTATTTTCTCGAAATAGGGTAATTTTTTACATCAAGCCTGTTTTATTCTGATGTAGCATCCCAATGTCTCGGTAGCAAATTTTTATTTTTGCAAAAAATTAAACATTTGATCTTTAATTTCTTTCTGAAGCCGACTTTTGAAAACCCATGAAATTTTAATCTTAAAATATCGGTAGATTTTCTTTGGATTGGATAACTTTTTTACATGAAACTTTATTTACCCATATTCAAATACTTAATATTTCTTGAGCATCTTCTTATTTTAACCGGACATGTAATTTCTTATCGCAATTTGAAGCTGAACTTGCTCCAATTGTAGATTAATGCCACTTTAGGATTGTCAACTTCAACATCCATTTTCTCGAACCTAGATGATTTTTTTTAATCACCCGTTTTTGCCTGAATTCATCAACACTTCAGTTTGGGACAGGACTTTTGTTTCATCTTTAAAAAAAGATTTGGATTTTACATCATGCTTTTTCTCTCTATTGAAAAATTCCCATTTCGTGGGTTGTCTAGTTCTGTACTCTGCCATCCTTCAGTAAATTATTCATTAATAATGTATGTATGTATACTATTAAGCCATTTCCATTTCGGGGTAGGCGTGACACTACCTGATTCGAGTAGTGTTTCTAGTTGGATAGTTTCTTGTAGTAAATAACTACAAGTGTGGGCTCACCACACCCACGATGGCCAACAGCAACGCAGTAGTATTATTCCCGAACGGTCACTCATCCAAGTACTAACCGCGCCCAACCCTGCTTAACTTCAGTGATCTGACGAGAACTGCTGTTTCCAGCGTGGTATCGCCGTTAATGATGAATAATAATAATAATATTAAATGAAGTTGCTCAAATTCAAAAGCGCACAAAAGATTTAAACATATGCCTTTTAAAAAAGATCTCAAAAACTATTCTCAAACTTATTTATTCTGTATTTTAACAAGAAAATTTGAGTTTAATATTTTCATAAATTTGCACTTAATGTAAATACATGCTTAAACTATTACTCGAATTATTACCGTTCTGTTAATGCCTATTATATTATTTTCACCATTTATTCAAGTCCAAATTGATTCCAAATTTTATTTTATTATAGATGGCGGAATGCGACTAAGTATTATCGACTGCGAGCGATTCCAAGGGATTCCACGTTGATCTCAAAGTGGGCGCAATCCTTCGTAGTCTTACGCAGTTTTTCGTGCGTCCGCGCAATCCACGCCAGCTGTAGCAATCTCATTGGCAGATTTCTAAGTTCATAGCCCCTCGGAAATATGACACCTCTGACATATATGATATCGGCGCGCATCAAGGGGGCCATGAGTCAACCAAACGGAATTAAAACCATTTTTTAAATTTAATATGACAACATTGCAATAAGCATTTAATATAAGTTATTTCACACACCGCTGAAAGTTTTAGAAACTATTATGCAACATTGGTTCATTGTATCTGATTTTAGTGAATTGATAAATAGCAACTCACATTTAAAAAATTTTTCTTATATACAGATTTGTGCGCCAACGGCGATACCACGCTGAAAACACCAGTTCCCGTAAGATCACTGAAGTTAAGCAGCGTTGGGCGCGGTTAGTACTTGGATGGGTGACCGTTCGGGAATACTGCGTGGTGTTGGCCCGTCGTGGGTGTGGCGGACCCACACTGGTAGTATTTATCCACCTAGAAACACCACCCGAATCGGGTAGTGAGGCAATGAACTTTCGAGTTCGAACTGCTAATCAATTTTTTTATTTTTTACAGATTTGTGCAGGTTTCGTATGATTGGTATTGTTAAGTCTAGAATAGAAATTCCAATAAAAAATACTTAAGAATGAAAAAAACTCAAAGAATTTGTTCGCCTCATTCTCACAGCACTCTTATCTCCATATCATGTTACAAGTACGTGCAGACGCTCGCATTTCTAGCGAAATTTTTCTTATTATTATCATGATTATTATTATGTAAGACATCGCAGAATATTACTCATTTCTTCCTCTTCTCATAATATCATACACTGAAACGTCACCCAAACTTCAGCCAACGCACACGCATATGCACGGGTACACGAAAACGTTTTCGGTAAATACCCCTAACGTTCCACATATTATACAACACGTAATTGAAACTTCCAGATACTTTGACGTAATATCTTGTCTTTAAGAACACGTGCCACACAACCTTCTGCAATGTAGGTAAATGCCGGTGGAGAAATCTATAGAAAACTAGTCAATTCTTGAAGCATAACGTGGAGCAACACCAAGTTTCTGTTCTCATCATTCTAGCCTTAACTTTGCTAATCGTACGGAAAATTTGTATCCAGAACTCTCTTTCTCTATATACTGAAAGTTTCCATTTTCATGTAAAAAAAAAGGTTGATTTGTCCAAGTTTTTAATTTTAAAAATGTTCAGAACTGAAAAGGGAGAGAATATTTTTATTTCTTAAGACCTAGCCACAATGGGTCATAAGTTAAAGCCTCCCTAAGTTGACCACTTTTGAGCTTTTCTTCAGGGCATTGAAGATGCGCTTTCTCAATTTGGTACTAGTTTTCTATGTGCAATTTAATTATTAAGTACTCCTATAAGTCTCCAGTAGTGCACTCAATTGAGTGTTTATATTTATTCACTGCCCTTCGTAAAACTGCCCTAGTAAAACCTGTGAAGCTTATTCATGCAAGAAATTTTAGATGAGAGAGAGAGAGGGTTTAGACCGCACTTCGAATAAAACATCATATATTTCGTAATAAATAAATAAGATAAAGATATTTCATTTGAAATTTCTGAACGTAAGTGAACTTAACCTAAACCCAGGGGTATGCCACGACCCATTCTTTAGTTAGAAAAACGTGTGCTATGGTTTGTCCACAGCGGCGCAACGCCGAACTAACAGCGCGTCGATCGTCACTCGATTTGATTGAAACAGGTTAAAGGGCATTCCCACCGAATGTATTCGTAGCGAATAATATTGATTTATTTTTTTGAAATTTTATGAATAAACTATTAATAAAAATGGGCGGTAGTTACTGCATACTACCCAATTGCACTAGTGAGTATAATGCAAAAAATCAAACAAGGAAAAGTTACATTTTTTTCAGTCAGTGGCGGCGTAAGAGGGGGGCGATGGGGGTGGTCCGCCCCGGTGCCAAGCAGCAAGGGGTGCCAATAAGGAGCAATAAGGGGTGACAAAACCAAAGTGCCACACCGCAACCGCCCCGGGTGCCAACCCATGCTATGCCGCCACTGTTTTCAGTACCGCGAAATTTAAAACTGGCGTCATTCATCACTGCAGGTTTCAAAAATTTTAAAAGCTCTTCAATGTTGAAGATTTCCAATTCGAAGTTTTACAATCTTGAAAATTTAGAATTGAAAATTCCTTAATTTCAACGATTTGCAGTTTAAAATTGCTGAATTTTTAAGATGTATCAATAATAATTCTTAAATTTTGATGACTTTGAGGATTATGAAGATGTGTCAAGATTTTAATTCGAAATATTCCAATTTGCAGAAATTTTGAACGTTAATAATCAAAATTACATAATTTTTAATTCTAAAAATTAAAATTTCGATAATTATTAATCGTAAATTTTGAAAACTGCAAACTTTTCAATTTTAAATATTTACAATTCAAAGTTCTACAGTTTTGAAGAGTTACAATTGAAAACTCATGAATTTTGAAAATATATAATTGCAAATTATTCAAATTTCAAGATTTACATTTTGAAGGTATATTTTTTTGAATGTTTTTTTGTTGGAATAGTTTAATTTTAAATATTTACTATTGAGAAATCCGAGGAGAGGTCTTCAAGTTTAAAGATGTATAAATAAAAATTCTTAAATTTTGATGATTTTTAGGGACGACTGAAGAATCCGGAAAAATAAAATTGCTGACACTGTAAAATTCCCGAAGGGGAAATGTCCTGTACGGATAATAATAAAAATAACAATCTTGCTGCCTGGTAACAAAAGTTACCAGTATTAATTTATTTTGTAGTTACTGATACGGGGGGGGAGGCTCTCCGAAACTGAAGAGACGAGAGTCTCCTTATTTTGATGTGGTCCTTACCCCTATTCTCGGGCTGAGAATTGTTGTCCTGAAAATCTCAATTACGCAAGACAAGGGGTTTGGTGAAGCCAAAGTAAAAGATGTTCCTGAGTCTAAAATTCCCAAAGAAGATACAGTATATTTGATTTAAGTCAAACAAACATTCAGTGTTACATAAAACCAAAAAACATCAGTACAAATAAATAATTAAAACGATACAGCTCACCAAATTAGGTTACTTATATTACCGCTGGTCGTCGAACAGAAACCTCAAGCAAAAAGGAACAATTGCTTTTCCTTATGCTCTCAAATTTCCAGCCGAATTGAGCGGGCGAAATTTGAAATTTTGTACGCTTATTATCTCATGATAATAAGCTCTAGTCCTTTTATGTTCGCGATACACACACACGCGAACACCTATCACTCAAACAAATTCGCTTTTATGAGAAACAGAAAAAAATATCTATTTCCCATGAAAGGGAACTATAGTCGTTACGAGAAAATTGCTCCTTTTCGTTTTGAGATTCAAAAAGGTGCAGTTCTCTGTAGACTAATTTTTAAAACTTTCTTTTTTTTCACAGGCTGAATTCAGTCCTGCCTTCCGCCGGCAAGAAGATTATTCTTATTTAACGTCCGAACGATAGAATTTAACCCTTTCCTGCACTAGATCCCTTTAGGCCGTTCACTCCCGTTACTGGCTATACTAAATGTTCTTAACGAGGATAGGTGGTGTAGTGGACTTACAAAATTTCGACTAGCTTCTAATAAGGAAAACTAAACGTTCCAAGCGCGGACGGGCGAGACAGGGATGTTCCATCTAACTAGAGTAGTTCTGGTTGGTACCAGGTTGCTCGAGTGACTGCGATGATGATTTTGAGGAGATGTAGCTCGTTCGTTCATAAGAGGGGTAATTATGGTAGGGATTTTTGCAAGCTAAGGAGAATCTTGGGTAGGAGTGAAAGAGATGTCATGGGACTCATAGTTGGGTTCTTATAACTTGTATGTGCATTGTCTTCTTATCTAAGTGCATATGAGACAGGAACTTCTTCAGCATTCAGACTCTAGAGCCTCGAGTTTTTTATGGTGACTCAATCAAATTTGTAATCAAAGAAGGGTATGATTACAGGTTCGAGGTTTTCAACCAGAAAATGATTTTGGTATTTATCATACTCGACCATAATTTTAAATTTTTCCAATATTTAATATGATGCAATTGATACAGTCAATCAAACATTAATATAATTAATTATTGATCAATTGTTAGCTCATAATTATTAATTATTGTTCCGAGTTCTGTACTCTATACGCATAAAGAGGCCTTGTGGGATGGCTGAACGAAGCACGTGGCTTTGTTTTGACGTTTCTACCCATGCGTTGGGCTGTCAAAATGCACGAGTGTAGAAGCATGAAGCGGGAAGTGAGAGGGATGTATTGGAAAGAGAGAGAAAGGGCGCAGAAGGTAGCTTATGCCCGGCCGAGGCACATCGCCTCGTAGCCATACGTGCAGTATTGAGTGAGAAAGAGACAGAGAATACCCGATGCCCATACCTTAGCGTAGGAAGGAGCGAGTAAGATCCTCGCGTGTGTGGCGTATACTAATGCTCGTGCCCGCGGACCAAACAGACTGGGTGAAGGACACACCGAGAATAAACCACGACCGCTTCCTTTTGCGGCCCTGTACCGAGGGTTTCTGCTGAATACGGTTACAGTACTCAATAAGCAGTCGCAGGTAAGGGTCCAGGGATGGTCCCGAAGGAAAAACCTCTAAGCCAAGGCGTTATTTCACCGTGCCGAAGGCTGCATGGCACCAGGGAAGTGGTGTCGCGAACGGTATCTCTAGGATACCAGGTCACCTTCTAGAGTACAGAGACCTTACCCCCGCATGCGGGGCTCTACGGGGGTGGACTTTTATTTCCCTAGCTACTCGTGGGAATTCTAATGGCGACTAATGCAAATTTAAACAGGAGTATATGTGAGGAGTTCGAGGGAGAGATGGACGTAGTGGAGAAGTTTGACAAGAGTCAAAAGACTAATGCCAAACAGGATATAATCGAGGCAAATAAGAATGTAGAGCAGGGTCAAAGACTCATTGACGAACTTAAAGAGGTGCTGGAGGAGATGCAGAAATTCTGCAACTCCAAACGAAATATGTTCATGCCCATTAGGGATGGACTGGAAAAGGCGCGGAGATTGACGGGGAAGCTGGAATGGAATGTGCGGTTCATAGACGCAAATTATAAAGACGCGATAAAGTATGTTGGAAAGAAGGCAGGAAAAAAGAACCTACAGAATGTAAGAAAGATGAGAGAAGACACTAGCCAGAGCGGGACTCAGACTGAAGAAGCCGTGGAGGATCCCACTATCCAACTTGGGAAGCGTGAAAGGGAGCCTTCAATGAGTCCCGTTGAGGCAAACGCAGTCAAACAGAGGGTGAAGAAGCCGAGGACCCGCAATACTATTGTGGCGTCCTCGACCCTAAAGGGTGAGGATGTGGAGGGCACCACTCCTGCACCCGCACCCACGAAGAAGGAGAAACAGATGAGAGCTCGACCTGAGGCGGTACTGATAAGACCAGCCGAGGGTTCGAGCTATGCGGAGGTCCTCAGGAAGCTCAAAAGGTGAAGCCGGACACCCTTGGTGTAAATATCAGGGGTATCAGGCAGACCCGTAGGGGAGAGGTTCTTGTGGAGGTAGGGCCGGCTGCGGATGGCAGATCAAAGCTGTCCGCGGCCATCAAGGATGCCGTAGGGAGTAAGGAGAGCGTTCATGACCTCGTTCCCCGCATCGAAGTAGAGGTCTTGGACCTCGACTTAATCACAGATGCAGAGGATATGGAGGCTCCTGTCCGAAAACACTTCGGAAGGGCAGCAGCTGGAGAGTTAAAGGTGTCCATGACGAGGAAGGCCTTCAGAGGTAATCTGAGGGCCTACGTCGAAATGGAAGAGGATCTGGCGAAAAGACTCCTCCGCACGGTACATTTTAAAGTGGGTTGGGTGTCCTGTCGTGTGCGGAGGAAGACAAAGTGTATAAGGTGTTACCGCTGCCTGGGCTTTGGCCATATTGCGGCGGGATGCAGGGGTCCGGACCGGACCCTGGCCTGCTGGAGGTGCGGCAAGGAGTGCCATAGGGCTGCGGCGTGTGAAAGTACGCCGCAGTGCTACCTCTGCGCCGCCAAAGAAGAGAAACCCCGGACCGAACATCTGCCGGGGACAATGCGGTGCGCGTCGTTCAGGGAGGCCGCCTCTTCGAAGAAGCCGGATGAACGACACAAGTAGCAGATCATACCCAACCAAGATGCCATAGGCCGACGAGCCCGGGTTGTGGTATCACCACACCACTAAGCACGATGCGTGCATCTTGATTGGGAGAGAAGTGTTGAGATGCCAAGCTGGCTGAAATATATGGAAGTCGAAGCACGACTTAATGGCCTTACCCCCATGTTCCTGAAATAATGCGAAAGCGGATTCCGGGAACATAGGTTGACGGGAAGAGGAGGTGAGTTTAGTGGGTATTACCGTGTTTAGGTCGAGTCCCACACTCAGTGCGTAAATGCATTCTCACCTCCTCTACAAAAAAAAAAAAAATACTAATGCTCGTGTGTTGCATATGTTCCTTCTTCTTCGGGCGGATGAAATTATGTCGCTCGCTCTTTTGGACTCATTCTCTACACTTACAATGCGCTTCATTCATAATCTATAAACGCATTTTATAAAATTAGGACGTTCTTACATTCATGCATGCATACATTGTGTAGGGCTACACACATAGTTCCATCCAAGTTTTCATTTGAAATTTAACAGAAATTTATTTCTTTCCTAAAACATTTTATCGTGCGCATGTACTCTAATTTTGGATTCCTAATGTAAAAGATTCCTTTGTCTCGAAGCCAGCTCTCTGACTAATCAGTCTAGAGCTCAGGAATGCAATATGATCGTTCTTATCGCAAGCTCTAGGGTTACAAGCGTTGCGAGGTGCGACTTTGTGTCTACTTTGCAACCATGATTTTAATACTTTTAATGAATCAGAATCAGACTTGAAATTAAATTTTCCCAGCATCGCTCGTAACAGGAAAATTCCCAAAGAATAAAATTTCTAAACAATAAAATGTCCAAATAATAAAATTCCCAGATTGAAAAATTTCCGAGTTATAAAATATCCGAACTAGAAAATTCCCGAATATAAAAAATTCAATTTTTTTATAATTAAGCAAATTTTTAATTATAGTTTAGTTTTAATTGTAATTCGGCAATTTAAACTGTCAGGAATTTCATTATTCGTGAATTTTCCAATTCGATAATATTATAAACTGTTTAGAAATTATATCATTCGGGAATTTTAATATTTGTGATTTTTATCATTCGGAAATTTAATTCTTCTGAAATTTTAATCGAGAATTTTCCAATTCGGGAATTCCACAGTGTCGGAAATTTTATTTTTTCGGGACTTTTCAGTCGTCCCGATTTTTATAGTCAAAGAACAACTGTCCAATTCTAAATTTTTCAAAATGAAGAAATTTCAAATGTAAGGCATAAAAATGACAGAATTAATCATTTTAATACTTAAAACTTGCATAATTTTCAATTGTAATTTAAAAAAATTAGAAACTTCTAAATTTTAATGATTCACAATCTAAAATTCTACATTTTTGAAGATTTACAATTGAAAATTCTTTAAATTTTACGAATTGCAATTTAAAATTTTTCAATTTTAAAGATGTATAAATAAAAATTCCTGAATTTTGCTGATTTTGTAAAACATATAGTGTCACTTTCATAATAAGATTTATTTGTAATCATTACGGCAAATTCGTAACGTTTTATTTTAACATATAGTCATTTTTATACAATTTAACCTGATTTTCTTCATTAATCATAGTAAACCATAAAAAAAAATTCCTACAAAATCTATGCAGTACCTAAAAACTTGGTATTGATTATATATTTTTACTTGAAAAAGAATGGATAATACAGCAACCCCAGGCGGAAAAATGATGTATTATACATAGTTTGAAATATATATTATTTTTATTTGCTTTATAGAGAAATACTATAAAACAAATGGAAATGATATATAATATCAAACTCGTCTCTTGCCTCCAAGTTTCTTTATTTTCAAAATTAACTTTTCCATTCAGAAATCGAGTGAAAAATTTAAAAATTATTTTTGTCCAAAATAAATTAACCAGTTTCTGATTTTTTATTCTTCGAATATAAAAATTTTTGAGGCAAGAACCGAGGTCGATAGGTGTTTTAAAGATTTAGAAATCAATGTTTGAATACCGAAATTATTCTCCCTAAAAAGTTAACCTTATATTCAATATCAAATAATATGTATACCTGTCAAACGCACTGAGCTTACTAGCATAGGGCTCGTCAGAATATTTAAAGAATTCAGATTGTAAATTATTTTTGAGAAATTTCGAAAACAGTTGGAAATTTATGAAAAATAAAAAAATTATTGTGTTCTGCAGTGTTTCCAAGTCAAATGTATCGAGTGACGATCGCAGCGCCACTATTTGCCGTTCCCGCCGCAGGCACGAAATTTACGCGTGGCGTGACATACCCCTGCCTAAACCTAAGCTAAAGATTGATGAGAAGGGAATTAGCGGGACAGCCCGACTAACAATAGTGAATTGGAACTTTTAAATAGTGACAAAGTAATTGCTCGAATTTCTCAATTTTATCCATCTAGGTTTTACATTACTATAGATCATAATTATCCTTGACAACAACACCTTAATTTCAATACAATTGCAATAAAAGGAAAATCTAGTTACCGTTGTTCATATTAAACGAAAATGACAAGCTACCGTAGTTGACTAGGTGAAGGCTTGACTCGGAAGGTTGGGGCCTGACGCTTCTCGAACGACTTACCCCATCACTCCCCTGTCCCACGGCATAGGAATACAAGCGTACTACTTGTAATAGACCAGGAGCCCATGACATAAATGATGTAGTTATAGGAAAAAGGAAAATTTTTCATCCGACAGGTTCGACTTACTATAGCGAACGTAAAAATGGGGGATTGCCAGGTGTGAGTGGAAGAGGTGAGCTGTGGCGACATGGCAAATGTGCCAATTATTACGGTTTATTACTATGACTCGAAAGAGGTTGAAAAGTTTTGTACATCTAGAAGATGACTTATAAATAGCACCTGCGAATTTGCAATCACTTACCTGGATGTAAAGGTGCTGGCAGTCACCTTCAAAGTTGCCGTAAATTCAGGTTAAATTTCTTGATATTGATTTTACAGGAAAAAGTTTCAAACAAAAGTTGGTCTACTTCGAAAAATGCATATTTTCATTCCTATATTATTGTTTGATAAAATTGATAAATTTCGAGAAAACATCGATTAAAGAAATGCCAGTACAATCAAAAGCTGTTTTTCTGTACAGCAAGTCTTTTTTTCGAAAATTGTCAAGAGAGAAAAAATACTCCCCATCAGGTGTAATTCAGTATTAGTTAGGAATATTTCATTCAAATGTTTATATTTACCAAGTTATGCTCATTTTTCATTCTTTTTAACATTTTTCCTTTCACCTGTTCTATCTTTAGCAATGTAAAAGATGTTGTTCTCAAAATTAGTACATCAATAGTGTAAGTCTTGTATACTTGTGTTCAACCTTCTACGGTAATTAGAAGCTGAGAACGTGACTCTGTTTATTATTGTTTATAGGAGAATAAGTTATTATTTCACCTGAAATTAGCTGACGCCAATCCGTTACACAAGACTTACAACTACTCATGTACTAATTTTGAGAACACCATCTTTCAAATTGCTAAAGATAGAACAGGTGAAAGGAAAAATGTTAAAACGAATGAAAAATGAGCCTAACTTGGTAAATATAAACATTTCAATTAAATATTCCTCACTAATGTTGGAGTACACCTGATGGGGAGTATTTTTTGGCTCTTGGCAATTTTCGAAAAAATGACTTGCTGTACAGAAAAACAGCTTTTGATTGTACTGGCATTTCTTTAATCGATGTTTTCTCGAAATTTATCATTTTTATCAAAGAGGATATGGAATGAAAATATGCATTTTTCGAGGTAGACCAACTTTTTCCTGTAAAACCAGTATCAAGAAATTTTACCTGAATTTCCGGCAGTTTTGAAGGTGATTGCCAGCATCTTTACATCCAAGTAAGTGATTGCAAATTCGCAGGTGCTATTTGTATGACATCTTCTACATGTACACAGCTCACTTCTTCCACTCACACCTGGCCACCACCCATTTTTACGTTCTTCATAGTAAGTCGAACCTGTCAGATGAAAAATTTTGCTGTTTCCTATAATTACATCATTTATGTCATGGGCTCCTGGTCTATAAAGCTAGCTCGCGCTAACAGGGCGAACCGACCTCTCCCCTCAGGTGAGCATCTACGCCTCACTCGTTTAAGATAAGCAGCCTTTAGATGTCGCCCATGGTATCGAAGTTGTGGGTTTGGAGCACGAAGTACTACAAGGAGACCGCACGCTTGTGGCGGAGATGGTGGTACACAGCCCACAACCGCTATCGCCTGTCCTCGGTTTTTTATTTCTTCCCAGATGAGAGCACCACATGTGGCAAATTGAGGAACTACGATTCCTATAGTAGCAGACGACAATTTAGTTACAAAGTTTTTCTGAAGAGGCGCTCTCATCTGACTCCATGATATACAGGGTGTTTTTTTTTTAACTTGAGACAACGAAATATCTCAAAAAATACGCATCCTACGGAAAAAATGTCTGGAATAAAAACTTTTTATTTTCGAGGGGGAAAAAAGATTTGTTAAAATTTACCCTACCCCCGCCCCCATAGGAGGCAGGGATGGGGCTAACTTTGTAATTTCAAATGGCAACCCCAATTTTTTATCACAGATTCAGATTCTCCTTTACGAAATACGTAAGTTTTATTCGGAAAATTTGTTTCGATTCGCGATAGATGGCGCTGCAATTGCGAAAAATGAAATTGTTGACACTACTTTTAGCTCTACCCAGGAATAACGACGCGGACGTAGTAGTTGTCTATTCCCTTCAAGGTGCTTAATTTCGGTGAGTCCCCTTGCCTCTCACCATACATCGGGGTACTTGAACTTTTGGCAACGAGACAGTAAAAGTGATAAAACTGTCGAAAACCATTCCTGAATGCAGTTGGTTGACGACAGTCGATTCATTTCGGCCGAGCGATAACCGCGTCTGTCCGTGCTTAACGTTTATTCATTAGGAAGGTTGATTGTGTTCATTTGATTTGGATGTGTTGGTTGCTTTCGTTTGGGTTATTGTTGTTGATCACGTTCGTTTGAGTTGGTATTAAAACGTAATAATTATCATCCGTATCATATTTCACTGCATCAAGAACTTCATGGAAATGATTTTCAGAACCGAGTGACATTTTGTCAATGGGCGGTTCAGCAGATACAAGGAAACCCGAATTTCTTTTTTTTAGTACTCTTCACAGACGAGTCGTCTTTCACAAACCATGGTAACGTTAATCGGCACAAAATGCATTATTGGAGTGTAAAAAATCCACATTGGTTGCGTGAAGTTTAGCATCAGCGTCCATGGTCTGTGAACGTTTGGTGTGGAATAATTGGAGATCAACTTATCGGTCCGTATTTTATTGATGGAAATTTGAACGGTGAAAAATATCGTGACTTTTTAGAAAATCAACTTCCAATATTGCTGGAAGACCTAAGCTTGGAAGTGCGACACGACATGTGGTTTCAACATGACGGTTGTCCAGCACATTATGGGGCAATCGCGAGGGAAGTACTCAATCGCGGATTCAATGGACGATGGATCGGTAGAGGAGGTCCAGTAAATTGGCCTGCCAGATCGCCAGATCTTACGGCGCCGGATTTCTATTTGTGGGGTTATCTAAAGAATCGCGTGTGTCAAGAAGTGCCCACAACTCATGATAACATGATCGAGCGAATCAGGTCTGCTTGTGCACAAATATCACCAGACACAATTCGCAGTTGTGTGGAATCTTTCAAAGCTCGGATTAACAAGTGCATCGAAGTGCGAAGACACCATTTTGAGCACTTATTGTAAAATAATTAATCGAAATCAAGCATCCCTGTGGTGATAGGCAAGGGGACTCACCGAAATCAAGCACCCCGAAGGGAATAGACAACTACTACGTCCGCGTCGTTATTCCTGGGTAGAGCTAAAAGTAGTGTCAACAATTTCGTTTTTCGCAATTGCAGCGCCATCTATCGCGAATCGAAACAAATTTTACGAATAAAACTTACGTATTTGGTAAAGGAGAATCTGAATCTGTGATAAAAAATATGGGTTGCCATTTGAAATTACAAAGTTACCCCCACCCCTGACTCCCGTGTGGGTGGGGTAAATTTTAACAAATCTTTTTTCCCCCTCGAAAATGAAAAGTTTTCATTCCAGACATTTTTCCGTAGGATGCGTATTTTTTGAGATATTTCGTTGTCTCAAGTTAAAAAAAACACCCTGTATATAAATAACCCCGAGTGTTTAACTAAACACGAAAATAAAAGGAACGAGGTATAAGCGTTGCTGGATCGCAGTCTTCACGTAATAAATTTATCATATGTTTATATTGTTTGCGCAAATTTAAAACTATTGATCGTAATGTTTGACTAAGCACGGGTTTTTTAAAAAAGACTTGATTGGCTAATCAAGTTCGACCAGTCTCCACCATGGGGCGCTTTGGCCAATCACAGGCATCGTAGAGAATACACCTGAAACTTCAGTTTCAGGTCAGCCCTGAAGAAATGAATTGTAATGTTCACGAAACGTCGACAAGATTCATAGTTTCGCACACGATTAAAAGCAGAAAAATCTTTGAATTTTACATTGAAATGGAGGGGTTAACAACTCGACCGACTGGGTGTACACCTAATTCTGACTTCAAGATACTTCAGGATATTTCAATGACTTCAGAAGATTTCACTGAGTGACTTCATGTGAATTCAAATGGCTTCAGATATTTCAGGAGATTTCAAGTGACTTCAGGAGAATTCAAGTGAATTCAGGTGATTTCAAGTGACTCCACGTGACTTCATGTGAATACGAATGGCTTCAGATATTCCCGGAGATTTCAAGTTACGTCAGGAAAATTCAAATGACTTCAAGGGGGCCATCCATATACCACGTGGACAGTTTTTTACTACATCTTCATCCCCGCCCCCACCCCTCGTGGACAAGCGTCGACTTTTGACGAAACTTCTTCTCCTGGCTCCTCTGTCCACGTGGACTTACTTCATATTTTATGAAAATATGTATATTCTTGGTATTCGAAAGCTACGGAGCCAAGAAAAGTTGTGAATTGTATGAGAATACGGGTTTTCTTAAAAACATAAGCTTCATGATACAAAGTAAGAAGTCCAAACACAAATTAGTGAATATTTTTTTAGTTTTTGATGTGTTTTTAAAAGGAAATCTGCAGATTCAGGAAAACGGGACCCCAATTTGTTCAAATATAAAAAAAATGTGTTAAAAAGAAGTGATATGCAGATTTGTGGGTGATTCTGAATCAATCTATTTAGATTATTAAATTTTCCGAAAAGTGAGGTAGTTTGATGTATGGTTTTTAGTTGTGAATCTTTTTCGTGCTCATTTTGCATAAAATTATCCATGAAAATGTATATTTCTTTTCGACCTTCAATCAAAAATGATATTTGGAGGTTCCGCCAGACCCATGAAGTTTAACACATATTACCCAGAAGAAAAAAATACCTTTTTGTACATTTTATTCAAAATCGTCAATATTAAGTGAATCAAGTTGAAACTCAACATTGCTCTTCACAATTATCTATAGAATACGAATAAATAATTATTTTTCAAATATTACCCCAATATGTTTGTTTTATAGGGAGCCAAAAACAGCCCATAAGTGAAAAATTGGGCTTTGTGAGTTGCTAGCGCTAATTATGATTTTTTTGCGGTTTTTTAAAAGAAAGTGTTTCTAACACATAAAATACTACTTCTCGCTGATAATTAGATGTTTACATGCATTGTTTTAATCAGTTATTATTTCTTTTAGCCATTTTCTCTCAGAATACAGTTAGGAAGTCGCGGTTTTTTCCGAATTTTATAATTACCCAGATAGCAAAATGCCCGCCGACTGCAAGCGATCTACCGGCCCTTGGTCCGATCGATCGGTCCTACGTGCCGGCAGATATGCACCTTAATGTGCACACCATTGATGTCTATATGCCCGCCCGACAGGCGGGAGCGACGCGGTCCGGCGAACAGCATGACCGACGGTCCTGTAAAATGCAGGCTGAGTGTATAATGTTTCACGTATTTTTGTTGCAAATTCTTGCGATTAATATCTTTAATCCAAAGCGCTCGTTTTCGGGTAAATAATTCCAGTGATAATAGTTTCAGCACAAATAACCATCGTGGAAACGACAAATTACAAAATTAATATAATAAAAGTGAAAAACACAGTCATTTCCCATACAAAACAAGACCGTCTGGGTCTTACAGCTTGTTACAGCAGGAGGGAGTCAGTTTTACGAACTCTTGCATACCACCTTGAAGCGATTCCCGGGTGGGGTTAGCGATAGGAGAACAGCGGCCACTTTGGACTCCCCAGTAAAAAGAAACTAATTGGGACGGATTGCGGGGAATTACCATGTTTACATTCGCCCGAATTCTGCTTTCTCATTTGTTGAAATTAATTGAGCCAGAGCGATTTGAATGCGTGTCAATTAGATTTAATTCTTGGTCAAAGACATTTAAAAAAAAATTAATAAAAATTACGTGCATCGAGATTTGCACTAGCGATCCCAGCTGTATAAGTGCAGTGGGCGAGCAATGAGCTACGGGACTCATTAATGTATATTTTCAACGGATCCTATGCAGCCTGAGTGCATTGGTTATACCTTAAGAATTCGATTGCGCTGGCGAATCCAGACGAATTAAAGCTTGACTTTAAATCTGGCGAATTAAAATGAATTGGCGGAACTGAAATTGATTCGTGCTGATGCATTCAAAGTTCAGAAAGAGGTACCGTTTCGATCCTCTCCGAATCCTATGTGAACTTTGCTTCCATTTCTTTCCAAACGTCGAACTGTCCTATGAACCATTCCGAATGTCCCACTCTCCGACATCTTTCCGATCATTTCCGAGTTTCGCCGAATGTTTCCGATTTCTTTCCGAATCGAATAATATATATATATATATATATATATATATATATATATATATATAGTTAAAAGTTTGTCGTAAGGACAACCGCAGGATTTCGCCGCGAGCGGGTGCTAATCTGAAAAATTGCACCCGCTCCCAGTGAAATCGCGGTAAAATTTCAGCTGTAACCACGTCTCACGACCGTGAGATGGGTGGTTACAGTCTGCGCGAATTCAATACGACGATCCGGCGAAAGTCTCGTGCACCCTGAGGACACGGAGCGACCCAAGGACGACCGCCTTCTGCATTCTCCCTGCAAGTGCCTCAGCATTTTGTTGACACGCAGGGATGCTTTTCAGGCTATTAACAAGTGAAACCTTGGCACCTCCAAGAGCGCCAATGATCAGGACGATTAGTTTAACAGAATATTCCGGGTATAACCGTCGCAACTCCCTCATAAGGTCTTTATACCTTTCTTTCTTTTCTTTCTCCTTCGCTGTGACGTTTTTGTCCGCTGGTGCCGAAAATTCGATAACGAACATGGTTCGTTTCTCGAAGTCAAGAAGAACCATGTCAGGCCTCGAGTGCGCAACAGAAACAATTGTCGAGAATATGAAGTTCCAATATATGCGGCACTTCTCATTTTCGACAATTGACTCTATTTCTCTAGGGGCGTTCAGCGGAGAGGTATTTGGGCTAATGCCGTAAGAGTGACAGAGATGGTAATAAAGCACTCTCAGTGCCGCATTGTGCCTTTGGATGTAGGTTGTTCCCGCATGAGCTGGACAACTAGATAGTATGTGTCCTAGATGCTCGGGGTGTTCATGACACGCTCTGCAGCTATCATCGGGAATATCTTGGCTCAAAATGTGGCGACGGTATGCTAGAGTGGAAATGACACCATCTTGACATGCCAAAATGAAGCCCTCTGTGCCCGACTTCAATCCGGGTGATCTAAGGAAAGCAAACGTCAGCTCATACGACATCGACTGATCTTCCACATTTCTGTGGAAGATGCCGTGCATCTTCTTGTCGAGGAGCTCTTCGCGGAAGTTTTTCTCCTGTGCTTTCTTAATCCGGGCCTTCAGGAGTGAGTATTTAAGATGGATAAGATTTGATGCATTTCGCTCACCCCTGATATTGAAGTCAAGGCCGAGTGTTTCAGCAGCCTCTTCTGCTGCTTATATATATATTCTCGTAAAAATAATAATTTATTTTTATCTTCGAAGCATTTTAAATTGCAGTAATCCTATTGATTCCTGTTGAATCGAGGGAAGGCGATTCCTGAAAACCTAGAAATAGGGAAATTTCGCAACTCAGAAAGCCTTTTTGACTTTCGTACATTACGTACATTATTGCTGCACATTATCCCATATAAACATTCCAAATTTCGAATATTCCATTTGCCCAACTCTAATTTGTAAGTACTATAATAAGTCCTTTGGAAAATTCCTTTTTTGTATGATAAAAATTATACACTATAAAATAAAAGTGGCACTGAGCTGGACTGAATGATGAAAAGCTATAACAAGCGTCACTTGGACATGGCGTCGTTAATGAACATCAACCTCTGCCAATGATAATGATTCTTGTAGATCTCACAGAAAATATAATCAAATTCAATTGCTTTGTTTCAAATGATCTTAGGTTCAATCGAGTTCAATGCAATCGAATACCCGCCATAATCGATATGAATGAAATCGAGGAAACTAATTTCTCAGTGTTCTTAGTCAAACATTATTTTGTGCACTTATCCTTGGAGCGAATCTATTTTTTTTAGTTTCAATATAGAAATGGAGCAAAGTAACGCTTCTACAAGTCCAAATTAGGGCAAATTATATCTCATATACAGTAAATTTTTTATACAGTAAATTTTTTTACACTACAAAAAAGCAATTCTATGAAAAGAGCCCTGGCGAAAGTATCGGATAGGAATTCCTTCCGAACCAATCCGAAGTCATCCGAATCATTCTGGAATCTGTATCCGAGCCAATCCGAAAATTTTTTTACATTTTGTTTAATCCAAATTGGTCAAAAATTAATCCGACTCAATCCGAATAAATCCGAACCAAATTTTCAATCCGAATGAATCCGAACTCGGATTGACCTCAAACGATTTTCAATCCGAATGAATCCAATTCAATCCGAACTCGGTTTCATTCGGATTAAAAATTCAGTGTATATAAATCCGAGTTCGGATTCATTTGGATTAAAAACTTTGGTTCGGATTGGTTCGTTCTGGAGTTCGTATTGAACCGGATTGAGTCGGATTAATTTTTAAACGATTTGGGTTAAACGAAATGTAGAACTTTTTTCGGATTGGTTCGAACTGACTCGGATTGGTTCGGATACAGATTCCGGAATGATTCGGATTGGTTAGGAAGGAATTTATATCCGATACTTTCGCCAGGGAGGAGATATAGTAATTAAAATCGATAGTTGCGTAAATGGAATATTTGAAGTGTGGAAATAAAAAAGACTTTCCTAATAGTTATGAAAATTTTCCTATTTCTAGCTTTTTAGAAAAAACCTTTGAAAAATCTTTGTTGAAAATTCAGCAATTTGGTTATAAAGTCATTCTTTTTGGTAGAAAATTCAACTATTTTGTTGACAATTCGTCTTTTTGGATTAAAAATTCATACATACATACAAACATATATATATATATAACAAATCTTTTTTTTCCTAATTTAAACATAATTTGTCGAAAATAATCTTTTTGTTTGAAAAATTTTATGTATGGTTAAAAATGTATTTCTTTGGTTGAATGTTTAACTTTTTGATTATTATTTTATCCATATTTCTTTTTATATTTCATTATATTTATACATTTATTTATTTCAATTCATTGAAATTTGTTTAAAATGTTCATAAATTTATTAGTAAATTATATGTTATTATTTGTTATATTTATTTATTTAAAAATGAATATATATATATAATTATATAATAATTAAATCATTTATATTTTACATTGTCCATTTATAAGGAAAGAAATCGGAAACATTCGGAACGAACATGCACACAGGTGAACAGGGACACAGGTGAAAATTTGGAATAAGCTATTGGGACACTAAGAATTTTATTGGGAAAGGTTCAGAATGAAGTAAACGCAGTGGGACACTTCTGCAAAAGTTCGGAAAGGTATCGGAAACCTTCGGAAAGAGAAAGCGTTCGGAAAGAAGCGGAATAGCAAAGTTCACATAGGAATCAGAAAGGATCGGAATGGTACTTCCTTTCCGAACCTATATGTATACGCAAGATTACTTGTGGCGTGAGTCATATCTATATTATCAGCACAGCTTTGTAATCGACAGTTGTACACGAGACTCTGTGAAATAAACATACTTTCCCACAAGCTCTACTATTATCATGAGTATACCTTAACTGGCGACGAGGATTTAAAAATGAAAAAGAAAAGTCCAGTAAACGCGTGTGAAGTTTGTAAATTGAATTATGGAAGATTCTTTAACTCTTAAAGATGAACATAAGACCGGTTTATTGTGGATTTATCTATGAAACAAGGGTGAAGTGATAGGAAATTGTCGTAAACGTAATATTCCGGTAGAAGAATGTGAATCCATCGATAAATTACGAAAAAATTGAGCACTTATATTAAAAATCAGAGTGTCGTCTATACTCCACTTTGACCATAAAATTGATGACTGGGAAATGTTCGTGGAAATATTAGAACAATACTTTGTAGCATAATGACATTGATAATGATACAAAAAAACGCGCAGTCCTCTTGAGTAAAGTGAACGCAGAAACGTACGCGCTCATCCGTAAAATTAGTGCACCGAATAAACCAGCCGACGTGGAGTTTAAAAACTTATTTTTGTTAGTGCAAACTTACTTAAAACCTAAAACATCGCATTTGGTGTATAGATCAAGATTCCGTGAACGTGTTCAAGAGCAATCGGAGTCCATATCGGAGTTTATTGCCTCAATGAAAAATTTGGCAAACAATTGCAAATGTACAAATCTTGAGGAACAGGTGTTGGATCAACTGGTTACTGGAGCAATTAGTAAAGACATAAAGATCGAAATAATAAAAATTGAAGAACCAACGTTGGATAAAGCAATAAAAACCGCGTTGGAAGCGGAGGCAGCATACAAAGGTGCCAAACAAAAATTGACCAGCATAACTCGAAGGAAGATAGCAGTGCCACAGACTTACATCGTATTGGTAAGCCACAAAATTGGAGGTCAAGAAGCAGGGGTCGATCTAAACATCGACAACAACGAGAACATTGAAGAACACCTGCAGGAGAAGAAAATCGAAGAAGACGATTACCATCAACACCAGAGTATACAAGAAATTGCTACTGTTGTGGTAAGCCAAACCATTTTGCTAAGAATTGTAGACATCGTCACTCTTATTGTAATATCTGTAAACGTAAAGGTCACTTAGCGCCTGTTTGTCACGATAGAGATAAAAATAAAAGTACGCTGTTAAAAAAATCTGTATGAGATTTAATATACATGTGTGTGAAGCAAATGTGCACTTCCGCTACTGAAATGTAACATACATTGATGTAGTAAATTTATTATACATGTGTATTAAATTTAATATACAGGTCGGTATAGCAGTGTGCATGAAAACTCGAAGTGCTTTCATTCCCTCGTGAAAAAAAGACCAACTATAGATCACAGTATAGGCAGGTATATTCTTGTCCTGGCAGTTTAAACCCCCAATATCCTATCATTAGTAGGCTCATCACGAGTCAGTAGTCCGGACCATAACCATAATAACAGAAAGAGAGCGACGTACGAGTGGAACTTTGTCCAAAATCCAGTCTAAATAGTAGAAATTTAATGATAGTACAGTTGATTGTAGGTTAGGTCTGTTATTTGTTTGCTTAATTGATCTTTTCGACTTGAAATCCAGTCATATTTTTGATTAACTGGAAGAAGGTATCATGTTTTATTATTTAGAGTCGAAAATTCATTTTGAACTTATTTTGAATTTGTCTAAAATGGAATTATCTGATTTTTCTTGTAATTGATTAACATGAATGTATATTTCATATGTTTGATGTATTAATTTCAATACACATGGGTATATTAAATTTAATATTATTTTTAACAATGTAGTAAATATAACAATAATAATAAATCGTGAGTGGGATATATGCATGAAAGCATTGTAAATACAGATTATAATGATAGCGGTGATGAGAACTATGAGCCCAGTAAAAAAAAACTAATTCGGGAGGATTGTGGTGAATTAACATATTTAAATTCGCCCGAATTCTGCTTTCTGATTCGTTGAAACGATTTGGGCCAGAGCGAATTGAATGCGTGTCATTTCACCTTAATTCGTGGTCGAGGTCATTTCGAAAAAAAATAATAAAAATTGCATGCCTCGAGATTCGAACCAGCGATCTCAAGTGTACAAAGCCCAGAGGGCGACCACTGAGCTACGGGACTCATTGATATTTATTTGCAACGGATCCTTTATGCCGAGCGCGTCGGTTATAGCTTACGAATTCGATTGAATAGGCCACCCTTTAACTGTATTCGCGCTGGCGAATTCTGCCGAATTAGGGCTTGACTTGAAATATCGCGAATTAAAATGAATTGGCGGACACTGAAAATAATTTGTGTTGACCCATTCAAATGAATTTGACCCCCTAAAATTTTTTCGCTGAATTCGGGCAAATAGGATAGTTGAAGACTTTATTACTTTTCACGAATTTACACGAATTCACCACCATCTCCAATTCGAGATTGTCGCAAAGCAAGATTCACGGGGGTTCCTGGCGAATTCTTCTCAATTCGTCCCAATTAGTTTTTTTTTACTGGGAGGATAGTATTACAGACGAATTAAATAAGATGTTCATGAAAAGTAAAGATTAATTTACATTCTATTAGAAATTATGTGTCGGATAAAGAACAAATTGAGCCACAATATTCAAATATTATTGTGGAAAATAAGAAATTAAAAATGGAAGTAGATGCAGGCGCTGCAGTGTCTATTATCCCTCGAAAATTGAAAGATGAATTATTCCCAAGTTATAAAATGATAAAATCGAATATTAAATGCTTAAATCATAATGACTCTGTAATACAGCCCATAGGAATGATTCAGCGAGTGATAATACAAGGAAATAATATTTAAGCGTATTCTGACTTATATATTGTCGAATCGAATGGTCCCTCAATATTAGGTAGACCATGGCTGAAGGCATTTGGTCTATGGCCACCATATAAATAAATAAAAGTGATTACAGTATAGCAGCAAATAAAAGCAAATGAAGATGAGAAAGAAAAGTTATTTGAAAAAGAATCAAAACAGTTACAAAAATTATTAGACAATTATGCAGATTTATTTACACCAGGTTAAGGACATTTCAATAAAGGCAAAATGAAAATAAAATTGAAAGATGGTGCCAAACCCAAATGCCTTCGCGCCAGAAGACCGCCTTCAGCGTTAAGAGATAAAATAGAAAATTGAAATTCAAGAATTTTAAATCAGACTAAAATCAAATTAAAAATCCCATTTAACGTCCAACAATCAGTTCAATATATAGAATTCCTGAAAAAAAAAAGAATTCAACGATCAAATTTGGACAAACACCACAAAATGCTTCTATTGCAATTCCTAAAAAACAAAATAAAAAAATTTGTTTCTTCGGATAATAATAAAAAAGAGGGAAGAAAAATGAGAAGGCAACCAACCAAATCCCCTTCATTCTCTTTTTTATTTCTTTCGTCTTTTTTTTTTTGTATTATTATCAAATCACAATAAAAAAGCATGCAAATGTACATTACCAACGTTTCGGTGCTCACACAGCACCCTTATCAAGGCTATTAAGAGAGTTATAAGAGTTTTCTTTTTTTAAACATTATTATTTATTTTTTCCAAATATAATGTTTTTTAATCAGATCAAAGTTACATATGGTCCTGAAACCTTCAGAAAGGTTAAATTATGGTGTGATGTCAACCAAAAATTAAGAGACAGTATCCTTCAAAAAAGGTTTTTGATTGAATGTCGAAGAAATGATGTTTTACCTAAAAAAAATTTTTTCGGATAACAAATTTAGAGATTTTGTTTTTCACAGTAATTCTTGCAATAGACAATTCGAACATGATTTAAAGAAATTTAAACTCTCAATGCTGAATTTACTGATCAAGGATGTTTCAAATCATGTTAATTTTTTAAAAGTAAAAATCTCCAAAATTAAAAGTGAATTGGAATTATGTTTACCACAAGATAAAATCATTCATCTTCTAAAACATCAGATTTTTCTTAATCAAAGATTTTTAAACAATGATAAAAAGCATTAGCACAAACTTTCTATTTTTATTGATCAACAAACTAATATTCAAGAGCAAACTTTGAATTTACACAACATTTTTGAAGAAGAAGATAAGGATCCTTGGTTTGTAAATTTAGCAAATATTCAAATTCCTGATTCAGTTACAGATATTCTCAGATTAGGTAAAGGTTTTAGTAACCAAGTGATAAAAAGTAAATCCAAACAAATGATGGAAATAGCCAAAGATGTTGAATCAAGTATACACAAAATTCCAATATTGGATCAACAGGATTTCCGAAATAAGGTTTTACATTTGTTAAAGAGTTTTGTTGATAAGAATTGTTTGCACATTAGTAGTATTGATCGTAAAATTTCTGAAGGTTTCAAGGCAACAAAAGATTTCCTTAAGAACAACCCTGATATAATTTGCATGAATGCTGATAAAGGTAATATTGAGTTAAAACAATTGAGAAAAGAGACTTTCAAAATGCTGGACAATTGGAGCAAGAAAGGACTTTTGGGAAAGGATATTAGATGGACTGATATAAATACTGAGGACACAGTTCTTGCAAGATGTTATGGCTTGAGAAAAATTCATAAGGAGAGCTATCCTTTGAGAATTGTCGTTTCAACTATAAACACTCCAACGAAATTCTTGGAACAAAATTTTAATTTGATACTTAAAGACTCAATTACAACTTCTAAATACAATATTAAAAATAGCTGGGAATTCCAAAAAAATATTATTCAAAAAACTGTCCCTGATGACCATGTGATGATTTCTTTGGATGTTATCGCAATCTTTCCAAATATACCCCTTGAATTAGTTAAACAGGCAATTTTAAATAGATGGGTCAATATAAGGACACGTACTCGATTGAGTCAAAAAGATTTTATTGAAGGGATAGTTTTCATTATGAATTCAACTTTTTTTTTTAATTTAATGGATCTTTTCATAGGCAAAAGTTTGGTACTCCCATAGGTTCAGTCATTTCTCCGATTTTGGCAGAAATGGTTATGGAAAATTTGGAAGCCTTTGCTTTCAAGACGCTGGATTTTGTTTTGCCCTTTTACTATCGTTATGTTGATGACACCTTGTTGTGTGTTCCACTAGCAAAGTTACAGGCGGTTTTTGATTCTTTCAACAGTTTTCATCCAAAACTTCAGTTTACCCACGAAATAAAGAAAAATAGTAAAATCAGCTTTTTGGACGTAGAAGTAACTAAAGCTCAGAATGGTAATATTATTACCAATTGGTACAGGAAAAATACATATTCAGGTAGAATTTTAAATTTCTTTTTGGCTCATCCTTTTCAAAACAAAATTGCAGTCATCAAAAACTTAGTCGAATGGGCTCTAGGTTTGTCTCACATTTCATTTCACAAAGAGAATTTGAATATTGTTAGGAATATCCTTTTTCTGAATCATTACCCAAAAAAGTTGGTTGAGCAACAAATCACAATTAGAATTCAACAAATACAAAACAAACAAAGTAACATTTTAGCTACAGATAATCAGAAGGAATTGAGAGAATATAGTTCTTTGAATACTTTTGTTCTTCCTTTTTTTGGTCAAATTTCTAAAACTATTCAATTCATGTTGAAAAAATTTAATATTCATACTATTTTCCGTATACCATTTAAAATGGATACAATAATAACTTTTGGTAAAGATCCTTTAGATAAATTTGAAAAGGGTGGTGTGGTTTACAAGATCACTTGCAAGATCTGTAAGATGACTTACGTGGGACAGACTGAAAGACTTCTTAATACTAGGGTGGAGGAGCACAAAAGTGATGTTCGTTTAGGACGTTGTTATAAGAGTGTTCTTGCTAGACATACGAGAGGGTTTGTTGATGTTGACCATGAGTTTGACTGGGATAATGTTGAAATTTTACATAGTGAAAGTAATGAGAGAAAGAGAGAATTCATGGAAATGCTTTATATTAGAAAACAAAATAGGTCATCTATTAATTTAAAAACTGATTTAGATAGATTAAACAAAAGTTATTCAAGTTTGATTAATTACATTCAGTTGTCATGAGTCTTGACTTCCTCTTATTTCTTGTTTGTTGTGACGGATTGGCCTATTGACCCACATTCAGATCTCAGGTATCGGGATAGCGTCGTCGCTTGGTCGCTGCTCCCGCCTGTTTTCTTTTCCTTGCCTTGATAAGGGTACTGTGTGAGCACCGAAACGTTGGTAATGTACATTTGCATGCTTTTTTGTTGTGATTTGATAATAATAATAATAGAAAAGACGAAAAAAATAAAAAAGAGAAGGAAGGGGATTTGGTTGGTTGCTTTCTCATTTTTTCCCCCTCTTTTTTATTTTTATCCAAAGAAACAAATTTTTTTATTTTGTTTTTTAGGAATTGCAATAGAGGCATTTTATGGTGTTTGTCCAAATTTGATCCTTGAATTCTTGTTGTTTTTTTCAGGAATTCTATATATATAAATGGTCATTAAAAAAGTTGAAACAAGTGAATGGGTCACGCCCATTGTATCGATATTAAAATCAAACGGTGATGTGAGAATTTGCGTTGATTATAAAATTACAGTTAACCCGCAAATTGTAATCGATTATTATCCATTACCACTTTCGGACCATTTATTAACTGAAATGCAAGGCGGTGAAAAATATACAAAAATTGATTTAAAGGATGCTTTTCAGCAGGTACCTTTAGATGAAGAGTCACAGCAGTAGTTGACAATAAGCACTCATATAGGCTTATTCCAATATTTGAAAATGCCTGATGTTTTAGCGTCGAATCCAAGTTATTTTTAACGTATAATGGAACAATTGCTTATAGGCATTCCTGGGGTAAAAGTGTTTATTGACGATTTTGTAATAACGGGGAAAGACGACGCGGAACATTTAGAAAATTTGCGTATAGATAAAAACGGTGTTCATATGTCAGATGAAAAATGTAGAGCAATTAAAGTTTTAAAATTTCCATCAAATCAAAAAGGAGTATCTGCTTTTATTGGAAAAATAACTTATTATGATAAATATATTAAAAATCGCGCAGAAAAGATAAAATATCTTTATGATTGTTTGACGCAAGAGAAATTCAATCGGACCCCAGAATGTCAAAAAGCATTTGAGATAGGGAAACACGATTTAATGTAAGCAAATTTACTAATGCAATATGATCCAAATTTACGGGATTAAGGGCCGTTTTAAACAATAAAACGAAAGACGGCGAGCGACCGATAGCATATGCTTCAAAGTCATTAACGAAAGCTCAAATAGGATATTCTTATACAGATAAGGAAGCTGCTGCAATTGTATTTGGAGTTACTAAATATTACGATTTTCTTCATGGTAGGCATTGTACTATACGAACTGACAATAAGCCATTATATCGTATACTGGGCCCAAAAAAAGGTATTCCTTTAATAGCCGCTAATCATTTGCAACGTTGGGCTTATTTCGTGTCAGCGTTCAATTATAAAATTGATTGTCTTCGATCCAAATATAATGCAAGCGCAGGCAGCTTATCTAGATTGCCAATACCGGAAAGAGAGCCTGAAGCAAAAGTTGATATTGAAATTAGGGATTATACGTATTTGCACTACGTCAGGAAACGCATTTTCATGCATTGATTATAAAACTGTAGCACGTGAAACTTCAAAAGATAAAGGCTAAAAGCGAAAATTATAAATGAACTACATGCGTGTCATTTCGGTATAGTCAAAATGAAGAGCGTGGCCATATCATTTGTGTGGTGGCCGGGTATAGATAACGACATAGAATTGGTAGCAAAACAATGTAAATATTGCGTAGAAGTTGAAGATGATCCTATCAAGACGCAAGCGACTCCGTGGCGTTGGCCAGATAGATCTTGGCATCCATCAATGCAGATTTTGCAGGTCCATTTTTGGGATATACTTTTCTTCTTGTTATTGATGCATATTCTAAATGGCCTGAGATATTTATCGCAAATAGTATATCGACTTCGGCCACTGTCAACAAATTCGAAGAATTATTTTCAGCTCAAGGTTTACCGCACCATTTGGTCGCAGATTCAGGATCACAATTTACTAGCCAAGAATTTCAAAATTTCTTAAGCATAATGGGATTAAGCACACGTTTGTGGCACCAAAAAAATCAGCGACAAACGGGGCGACGAAAAACTTTATAAAGACTTTTAAAATAAAAATAAAAGCAATGAACAATAGTGCATCAATGTTAAAAGTGCAGTCAGAAAATGTATTTTTCCTTATAGAACTGTAAAGCACTCGTTAACTGGCGAAACTCCGTCCAAATTACATATTAATCGAGAACTAAGAACGCCTATGCATCTCTTACGTCCTGATAGCCGAAGCTTAGTAGAGGTTAGGTAGGGAAAACAGCTCTCTTTCAATAAAAAATCAGGAACGTAAACTTTAAAGTCGGAGACATTGTTATGGCAAAAATTTTTAGTATTTATGGTCTACCCTGGTCTGAAGCAACAATTGAAAAAGTGCTGTGACCTAAAACGTACCAAATAAAGTTTATAAATGACAATCTGAATCAAAAACGTCGTGTAGATCAATTAGCTTCCTGGAAACCTTCTTCAATAATTGAGGAAAGAGAGGAGGAAGATGTTTTAGTTGAGAAAGAATTGCGAAAATCTACGCGTGACCAAAAGAAAGTTGTTCGTTTTCAGGCAGGCTCATAACTTTGTATGTAGTAGGATATAGTAAAATAAGAATCAGAATAAGTTGTACAAATCAGTATAGATATGACGTGTCATATCTATATTATCAGCACAGCTTTGTAATCGACAGTTATACACGAGACTCTGTGAAATAAACATACTTTACCACAAGCTCTACTATTATCATGAGTATACCTTAGTATCATCCCCCACTTACACCCAAAAAAAATAATTTTGACCTCGACCTAGAAAAACGCGAATATCTTCTGAACGAGAACCGGCCATGAGGGCCCTTTTCATGCATTGCCCACATATTACTTTTCACGAATTTACACTAATTCACAACCAGCTCCGATTCGAGATTGTTGCGAAGCAAGATTCACGGGGGCTCTTAGCGAATTCTTCTGAATTCGCTCTAATTAGTTTCTCTTCACTGGGTCTTGCTCACGCAAGCACAACTGTTTATACGGCGCTCCTGATCGGTCCAGCTTAAATATTTTATAACTCAAAAACTAAAACTTCAACTGATTTTTGGGAAAGGAATTATCGATTTGTTATTTTTATTTTTATACAGCCATATAAGTCTGGACCAGTGATGCACGTCGACCGGGACGTTCGAGAAATATCTGCATTCGAGACTATTTATCCTTTTTCGAAGACAATATCTCGTCTCACTTCATATCGTCAAAACGATTATCTTGTAAATCTATCGAGATCAATCGAAAATTTTCATATCTATTTAATTTCGCCACGATTAGCATTAATGCTGTTGATTACTTTTATATTTCACAGTAACTAAATAAAATAAATTGCTTCTACTCCTCAAAAAGGTAATTTAATATGGCAAAACTGTTTTTTATGTCGTTAAATTTATCCTTTTAAGAAATCATGGAAAAATGTACAAGCAAATGAGAATATGTATCAGAAAGTATTATATTTAATATCTTGTAAAATGTTTTAATGGTATTTTATTCAATTTCACTCAAACACAATGTTTATCAATAGTTGGAATCGAAGCTTCTAATGTGTCCCCTAAGGGTTTACATTTTTCTTGTATCTCTTCCCTATTCCTTTACACACTCCCGCGCACTTACATCGTGGTAGAAGGGGGACCTGCCGTTTAAAGTGGGTTCCGAACCACCAAGAGCAACAGCCTTAAGTACTTAGAGAACCTTTTTCTCTAGAGGCACAGGTCCCGCGACTCTCCGCAGCTAAACAACTACATTGCTAGGCTAGTGTTCACCGCATAGGCCATCGAGGCTCTTCCAGAGTGCGAGGTGGGAATCGAACCCGCAAGCCGACGGAGTGGGTCCAAAGCCTACGGTTTAAGCCCCACGACCATCGTCGCACTTAGTTTAGTTTAGTAATTATCATTATATCAACGACAGTATTTTTCAGTTAAAGAACATGCGGTCCATGAGCCAAGATTCATTAACCATTTAGCTGGTGTGTCATTCAATCTATTCCTGTGCTTTAGAATGGTTAGCGAACATTATGAAAAAAAAGCGTTCTGATGGTACCGATGATGCCAGAATTTGAGAATTGAGAACGCGGACCTCCTATATTTTCCATAAATTATTATTTTGTTACAATCTCATGCTAAAAATCCTTAACATTTACCATTTCCAAAGGAGGTATGCAGTACGCAGATCTGAAGATTGATTCAAACTTTGCTACAGATGTAGCTTCCATTTCTCTCCCACATAAATTCTTTGCAAACGTTTCCAGCTTATTCCTTGGATCTAGTATCAATACTAAGCAGTAGATCCAGTTGCTTTTGCTGTAATGTTTAAGCAGTTTATTATTGAAGATGGAAAGTAACGTAGATTACTGGTCAAATTTTACTAGTAATCTGTATTATCTTCAGAGATGGTAACTATCGATCATTAGAGAAATCCTTCACACACCGTGAAATTGAAATTCTATAATATCGATCAAAGGTATCTCCTCTAATACAGATAATGTTAACGTCCTTTCAGACCAGATGGAGTTATCAGTTAAATATTTTTAAAATTAAATTATTATTCGAAAAAAAGATCTACTCCTTTTCGCTCCGCTGGGAATCGAA
>CAKNXH010055529.1:0-17255 GCA_932178445.1 Andricus quercusramuli
TTCAACTATTTCGTTGAAAATCCACATATTTTGTTAAAAATCAATTTCTTTTTGTACAAAATTATCTTTTTCGTTGCAAGTTAATCTTCTTATTTGAACATTCTTCTTTTCGGTTAAAAATTCAAGTATTCTAGTTAAACATTTATCATTGTAGTTGAAAATTCATCTTTTAGGTTGGAAATAAAATTACTCGATTGAAAGTTAAACTATATTGTTAAAAAAATAATTTTTTTGGTTGAAGATTCATAATTTTAATTAAAAATTCATTTTTTTGGTTGAAATATGAGCTATTTGATTGAAAATTTATTTTTTCTTCTTGAAAATTCAGCTATTTCAGTTGAAGATCCATAATTTTTAGTTGAAAATTCATCACTTAGGTTGAAAATTGGGCTATTTTCTTGAAAATCCGTTATTTTTTGTCGAAAATTAATCGTTTTTGGATGAAAATTCAACTATTTGGTTGATAAATTATGTACTTTGTGAAAAGTTTGTCTTTTCTTTTTGTAGAAAAATAATCTTTATGATTGAAAATTGATCATTTCTAGTTCAAAATTGAAGAATTGGGATAAAAATTTGTCTTTTTTAATTGAAAATTCAACTATTTCGTTGAAAATCCACATATTTTGTTAAAAATCAATTTTTTGTACAACATTATCTTTTTCATTGCAAGTTAATCTTTTTATTTAAAAATTCTTCTTTTCGGTTGGAAATAAAATTACTTGATTGAAAGTTAAACTATTTTGTTGAAAAATAATTTTTTTGGTTGAAGACTCATAATTTTAATTAAAAATTCATTTTTATGATTGAAGTATGAGCTATTTGATTCAGAATTTATTTTTTCTTTGGATGAAAAGGATTTTTTTTTGCGGAAAATGTAACTAATTTGTTGAATATTTGTTGTTTTCTTTGTTGAAAATTATTCTGTTTTTCAAACTGAAAATGATATTATTATTCCAGTTAAATATTCCATAATTTTAGATAAAAATTCAACTCTTTGGTTGAGCATTAATTTTTTTACTACAAATTTAATTATTAAATTTTTGGTTGAAAATTTATCTTTTTTCATTGAAAATTCATCTTTTTTGGTAGAAATTAATATCCTTGGTTGAAAATTAATCTTTTTGATCAAAAATTGAATTATGGTAGTTAAAGATTCTTCATTTCAGTAAAAATGCATCTTTCTGGTTCAAAATTCAACTCTTCCAGTTAAATGTTTACAATTTTATTTGAAAATGTATCACTTTGTTTGAAAATGCACTATTGAAAATTCAACTATTCGGTTGAAAATCAATTTTTTTTACAAAATTATCTTTTTCTTTGCAATTTAATTGCAATTTAATTGTTGAAAGTTAAACTCTTTTGTTGAAAAATAATTTTTTTGGTTAAAGAATCAACATTTTAATTAAAGATTCATTTCTTCGGTTAAAATATGAGCTATATGATTGACAAGTTGTTTTTTCTTTGGAAGAAAAGGAATTTTTTTGCCGAAAATTCAACTAATTTGTTGAAAATTTGTTTGTTGGAAATTAATCTTTTTGATCAAAAATTCAATTATGGTAGTTAAGGATTCATCATTTCAGTTAAAAATGCATTTGAAAATTGATCACTTTGTTTAAAAATGTAACTATTTTTTTGAAAATTAGTTTTTTTTTTGTTCAAAGTAACTTTTTCAACTGAAAATTTAACTTCTTCCAATTGAATATTCCATAATTTTAATTGAAAATTCTTCTGCTTGACTGAAAACCAATTTTCTGAACTTAAAATTTAATTATTTAGTTTTTGATTGACAGTTTATCTTTTTTTAGTAAAAATTAATGTTTTGTTGTATAAAATTCAGCTATTGCAGTTGAAGACTCATCTTTTTGGTTTGAAATTCAATTATTCCAGTTGAAGATTCATCATTTTCTAATTGAAAATTGAACTATTTTTTTGAAAATCCGTTATTTTTTGTTCAAAATTAATTTTTTTTTGATGAAAATTCAACTATTTGGTTGAAAAATTATGTACTTTGTGGAAAATTCTTATTTTTTTGTAAAAAATTAAACTTTATAATTGAAAATTGATCATTTCTAGTTCAAAATTCAAGAATTTTGATTAAAATTTGTCTTTTTTAATTGAAAATTCAACTATTTCGTTGAAAATCCACACATTTTGTTGAAAACCAATTTTTTTGTATAAAATTACCTTTCTCTTTGCATGTTCATCTTCTTACTTAAAAATTCTTCTTTTCAGTTAAAAATTTAAGTATTCTAGTTAAATATTTATCATTTTAGTTAAAAATTCATCTTTTGGATTGGAAATAAAATTACTTGGTTGAAAGTTAAACTCTTTTGTTGAAAAACAATTTGTTTGGCTGAAGAATCATCATTTTAATTAAAAATTCATTTCTTTGGTTGAAATATGAGCTATTTGATTGAAAACTTGTTTTTTCTTTGGATGAAAAGGAATTTTTTTGCCGAAAATTCAACTAGTTTGTTGAAAATTTGTTTCTTTTTTGGTTCAAAATTATTTGTTTTTTTTTTAACTAAAATTTTAGATAAAAATTAATCTCTTTGGTTGAACATAATTTTTTTTACTACAAATTTTATTATTAAATTTTTGGTTGAAAATTTATCTTTTTTCGTTGAAAATTCATATTTTCTGGTAGAAATTAATATTCTTGGTTGAAAATTAATCTTTTTGATCAAAAATTCAATTATGGTAGTTAACGATTCATCATTTCAGTTAAAAATGGATCTTTCTGGTTTAAAATTCAACTATTCCAGTCAAATATTTACAATTTTATTTGAAAATTTATCATTTTGTTTGAAAATGTACTATTTTGTTGAAAGTTAATTTTGTTGTTGTTGAAAGTAAATTTTTGAACTGAAAATTTAACTTCTTCCAATTGAATATTCCATAGTTTTAATTGAAAATTCTTCTACTTGATTGAAAATTAATTTTTTGAACTTAAAATTTAATTCCTTAGGTTTTTATTGACAATTTCTTTTTTTAGTAAAATTTATTATTGTTTCGTTGTTGAAAATTCAATTATTCCAGTTGAAGATTCATCATTTTTTAGATGCAAATTCACCATTTAGGTTGAAAATTGAACTATTTTCTTGATATTCCGTTATTTTTTGTCGAAAATTAATCTTTTTTGGATAAAAAAAGGTTTCTTTGGTTCAAGCTGAATAAATTTCAGGTTCGACATATTCAACTTTTTAAAAAAATGTGTGCATATGACTTCATAAAAAAAACAGGTTTTTGCACATTTTCCAAAAAATTGTAACTGTGCTTTATTTTAAAATTTCGCAATTGAAAATTTTCAAAAAATAAAATATTTTTTGAACAAAATAGTTGAATTTTTGAATTAAGAGCATCAGTTCTTAACCATAAATCGAATAACTACATTTTCGTTTCGGAAAATGAATTTTCAATTGAAAAAACTGAATTTTCTACGTTTCTACGAAATTGTTGAGTTTTGAAGCCTGAAAGAATAATTTTTTACAATGCAGTCGATTTTTCAACAAGAAAATATGAATTTTCAACTGAACATTCACATTTTTAGTTGAAGAATCTAGTTTTTAACAAACAAACAAACCTTTAACTAAAATGATGAATTTTTAACTAAAAAATGAATTTTTAACAAAGTAGTTCAAAATTCGACCAATTACTTGAATTCTCTACCAAACTTTCGAATTTTCCAGAGAAAATTCAAATTTTTTACAAAACAGTTGAATCTTTAATCCGAAAACACGAATTTTCAACTAAAAAAGAGGTTTTAGTCAATAAAGAAAAAAAAAATGTATTCAAAATGTCGAATTTTAAAGCAAGAAGATTATTTTTCTACAGAAATGGACGAATTTTTAACAAATGAAAATACATTTTTAATCAAATATTTGAATTTTCAAAATAAAAAAGATCAACTTTGAACCAAAAATGGGATTACTATATTTTGATTTCAAGAAACTAATAAAATTTTCAAATTAAAAAACCAATTTTCCACCAAATTATTAAATTTTTGAGCAAAAAAAAACAACTTTCTACAAAACATTCGAATTTTTAACTCAAAAGTATAAGCTTTCAATACAAAAAATAATTTTCAATTAAAAATTGAAATTTTCAGTTTGAAAAAATGAATTTTTCAACAAAGTAGTTTGATTTTTAACTAAAAAGACAGCTTTTCAACAAAATAAATATATTTTTAACCAAATAGTTAAATTTATAACCAACTGTCTGCCAAAAAATATAACTTTTGAACGAAATTTGAACTTGCAAACAAATTAAAATTTTTAATTTAAAACTCTAGTTTTTAACAAACAAAAAACTTTAATTAAAATGATGAATTTTTAACAAAGTACTTCAGAATTCGACCAATTTGTTGAATTCTTTACCAAACTGTTGAATTCTCTACCAAACTATAATTTTCCACAAAACAGGTGAATGTTTATTCCAAAAAAGATTTTTTAGTCAATAAAGGAAAAAAATTGTATTCAAAATGTGGAATTTTCAAGCAAGAACATTATTTTCTACAAAAAAGGACGAATTTTTAACAAATCACATACATTTTCAACCAAATATTTGAATTTTCAAAATAAGAAAGATCATCTTTGAACCCAAAATGGAATTGCCACATTTTCATTTTAAGAAACTAATTTTCAAATGAATAAAAAAATTTTCTACCAAATTGTTGAATTTTTGAGCAAAAAAAAAAAATTTTTCTAAAATACATTCGAATTTTTAAATCAAAAATATAAGCTTTCAATACAAAAAGTAATTGTCAAACAAACGTTGCAATTTTCAGGTTTAAAAAAAATGAATTTTGAACAAAGTAGTTTGATTTTCAACCAGAAAGACAGCTTTTCATCAAAATAAATATTTCGTTGAAAATTTACTTCAATTTTATTGAAAATTAATTTTTTGACTGAAAATTCAACTATTCTATTTTTTTTGTTTGAAAATCAGTATTTTTTGGTAGAAGAGTACTCTCATTAATTGAAATTATATCTTTTTGGGTTAAAAATTCATTTTATTAACTAAGAGTTTAACAATTTTTTTTTTGGTAGAAAATTTATCGTTTTAGTTGAAAATCCACTTTAAATGTTCAATTTTTTGTGGAATATTTACATTTCTGATAGAAATGTAGTTGTTTTCGTTACAAAACTATCAGTTTCGTACAAAATTTAACTTTTCTATTTTTCATCAAGAATTCATTTCTCTGGCGGAAAAAACTGTTAAATTATTTATTTAAAAATTAATCTTTTTTATTAGAAAATTAAACTTCTTGGTGATAATTGAAATATTTTCTTGAAAATTCGTCTTTTTTGGTATAAAAATAATATCATTAGTTGAAAATTTAACTATTTTGTTGAAAATTTGTATTTTTTTATACAAATACATCTTTTAGGTTAAAAATTCCTTTTTTGTTTAAGATGCATCATTTTATTTAAAAATTCATTTCCTTAACTAAAAATTTTACATTTACATTTTTTTAATGGAAAATTCATATTTTTCGATCGAAATTTAATCTTCTTGGTTGAAAATTAATCTCTTTGGTAGAAAATTGAACTATTTTGGTAAAAATTTATTTTATTTTCTTGAAAATTTGTTTTTTTTTTGGTAGAAAATTCATCTTCTTGGTGCAAAATCATTCTTTCTGGATGAAGATTAATGTTATTGGTTGAAAATTAGTTTTTAAAGTGAAAATTTATCTATTTTGTACAAATTTAACTCTTTTTGATTAAATACAATTTTTCTTAGTTGAAATATGAAATATTTATTGAAAATTCTTCTGTTTTGGCAGAAAATTAAATTGGTTTTGATTGATGATTTAACTATTTTGTTCAAATTTTTTTTTGTATGAATTCAACTGTTTTCGATTGAAAATTAAAATCTTATTTTGGTTCAAAATTGAACTTTTTTTGTAGAAAATTCGTTTTCTCTATTGAAAATTAATATTTTTTTGTTGAAAATTCAACTATTTGGTTAAAAACGTAACTATTTAATTGAAAGTCATTATTATTTTTTTAAGTTAGTTCTTTTGTGGAAAGTAATTTTATTAACTGAAAACTTAACTATTCCAGTTGAAGATTCATCATTTTAGTTGAAAATTAAATCGTTAAACTGAAAATTTGAATTTCCATTTTTGCTTGAAAATTGATCTTTTCTTGTTCAAAATTCAACAATTTGAATGAAAATTTGTCTTTTGTAATTGAAAATTCAACTATTTCGTTGAAAATCCACATATTTGGTTAAAAATGGATTTTTTTAGTTAAAAATTCTTAGGTTGGAAATAAAATTACTTGGTTGAAAGTTGAACTTTTATATTAAAAATTAATTTCTTTAGTTTAGAGACTCACATTTTATTTCAAAATTTATTTCTTTGGCTGAAATCTGAGCTATTTGATTGAAAACTTCTTTTCCCTTTGGGCAAAAAGGTATTTTTTTGCCGAAAATTTAATTATTTTTCGAACATTTGTTTCTTTTTTATTAACAAACACAAATGGAATAGTTTAATTGTGAGTTTAAAAAAATTAATTTTCAACGAAGAAAAAAGTTTCAAAAATTGTTAAATTTTCAAGTAAAGATTTGGAATATTCCATTTTTTAATTAGGTATTTAACTTTGTACAAATGAAGCGAAAAAAATCTGACTAAGCGAAAAATAGGAAAAGGTTTTTTTTAGGTAGAAAAAATTATTTTTATATTTACAGGGATCCTCGCTGATGAGTCTTGCTAAAAATCTGTCTTTGCTCAGGTTTGCATCTCCAAAGTAAAACTCCATTTGTTTCAGAATGTTTGCATGTAATTCTTTGTGCCTTTTTCGGTGTTTTTTGCGAGGAACTTCCGGCTTTGGTTCCTCAACTTTGGACGGTTCCTCAACTGTCTTTTCCACCGAAGGAACTGGTATTTTCTCTGAAGCCAATTCCATTTCACATTCCTGTTCTTCACTCACCATGATGGATTTTCCCAGCTCTGGAAAGGAAGAGAATTCTTGTTAGAAAAATAAAACCAACAGGATATTCAGGATGTTGAATTTTGAACTAAAGCAGATCAGTTTTCAACAAAAAATGGAATATTTTAACTTTTAGCTAAAAAAAAATAATTTCTCACAAAAAGAAACAACAAATTTTCAATCAAAATGATGAATTTTCAACTCAAAATGTGAATTTTTAGGAAAAGAGTTTAACTTTCAACCCATTAGTTTTATTGCCTGACAAGAAGATGAATGTTCAATTAAAATGATGAATCTTCAACTAGAATACTTGAATTTTCAACCAAAAAGATGAAATTTCAACCAAGAATATTAATTTCTACCAAAAAAGAGTAATTTTCAACTAAAAAAGATAAATTTTCAACCAAAAATTTAATAATTAAATTTGTAGTAAAAGAAATTAATCTTTAACCAAAGAGTTGAATTTTTATCTAAAATCATGGAATATTCAACTGGGATAATAACATTTTCAGTTTGAAAAACAGAATAATTTTCAACAAAATAGTTACATTTTCTGAAAAAATATTCCTTTTCATCCAAAGAAAAAATAAATTCTGAATCAAATAGCTCAGACTTCAATCACAGAAATGAATTTTGAATTAAAATGATAAATTTTCAACCAAAAAAATTAACTTACAACAAAAGAGTTTAACTTTCAACCAAGTAATTTTATTTCCAACCTAAAAGATGAATTTTCAACTAAAATGATTAATATTTAACTGGAATACTTTAATCGTTAACAGAAAAGAAGAATTTTTAAACAAGAAGATTAACTTGCAAAGAAAAAGGTAATTTTGGACAAAGAAAAAAGACAAATTTTCCATCAAGTACATAAATTTTAAACAAAAAATATTAAATTTCGACAAAAAATAACAGATTTTCGAAAAAACAGTTCAATTTTCAACTAAAATGATAAATATTCAACTAGAATAATTGAATTTTAAACGAAAAAAATGAGTCTTCAACTAAAAAATAATGAATCTTCAACTGAAATAGCTGAATTTTCAAGAAGAAAAAATAAATTTTCAATCAAATAGCTCATATTTCAACCAAAAAAATGAATTTTTAACTACAATTATAAATATTTAACTGGAATACTTGAATTTTTAACCGAAAAGAAGAATTTTTAAATAAGAAGATTAACTTGCAATGCAAAAGATAATTTTGCACAAAAAAATTGATTTTTAAAAAAATATGTGGATTTTCAACGAAATTGTTGAATTTTCAATTAAAGAAGACAAATTTTAATCAAAATTCTTGAATTTTGAACTATAAATGATCAATTTTCAACCATAAAGATTAATTTTCTACAAAAAAAAAGACGAATTTTCTAACAAGTACATAATTTTCAACCAAATAGTTGAATTGAATATCTCTCAATTTTAGTTGAAAAATCATCTCTTTGGTTTAACTTTAAATTTTGAAACTGATAATCTAACTTATCAATTTTTGGTTTACAATTTATCTTTTTTAGTTGAAAAATCATCTCTTTTGGTAGAAATGAATCTTCTTGGTTAAAAATTAATCTTTTTGTTTGAAAATTCATCTCTTTCATTGAACAGTAATTTTTCAACTAAAAAATTAACTATTCAATTTTTGGTTGAAAAATGATCTTTTTTAGTTGAAAAATCGTCTTTTTGAGTAGCAATTAATCTTCCTCGTTGAAAATTAATTGTTTTGATGAAAATTTGAATTATTCTAGTTAAAAATTTATAATTTTTGTTGAAAATTCATCTATTACAGTTCAAGATTCATAATTTTAGTTCAAAATTCCATTTTGTTGGAAAATGTAACTATTTTCGAAAATTAATTTTTCTTATTCAAAGTTTTTTTTAAACGGAAAATGTTACTATTCGAATTGAATATCCCTTAATTTTAGTTGAAAAGTCATCTCTTTTGGTAGAAATTAATCTTCTTGGTTGAAAATCAATCTTTTTGTTTGAAAATTCATCTCTTTCATTGAACAGTAATTTTTTAACTACAAATTTAACTATTCAATTTTTTGTTGAATAATTATCCTTTTTAGTTAAAAATAATTTAAAGTTAAAAATTCATCATTTTAGTTGAAAATTCATCTATTCCAGTTCAAGATTCATAATTTATTTAAAAATTCATCATTTTATTGGAAAATGTAACTATTTGTTTGAAAGCATTTTTTTTTTTTAAGTTTTTTTTTTGTTGAATGGAATATTTCTTAATTTTCGTTGAAAATTCATCTCTTTCGTTCAACTGTAATTTTTTCAACTGATAATCTAACTATTCAATTTTCGGTTGACGATTTATCTTTATTTGTTGAAAATTCATGTATTTTGTTGGAAATTCGTCTTCTTTGTTAGAAATTCATCTTTTTTTGCTCGAAAATTCAACTATACCAGTTCAAGATTAATAATTTTAATTAAAAATTCATCATTTTATTGTAAAATGTAACTATTTTTCAAAATTAATTTTTCTTATTGAAAGTTTTTTTTAACTGAAAATTTTACTACTCGAATTGAATATTTCTCAATTTTAGTTGAAAAATCATCTCTTTGGTTTAACTTTAATTTAAAAAAATGATAATCTAACTATTCAATTTTTGGTTTAAAATTTACCTTTTTTAGTTCAAAATTTGTCCAAAAAGATGAATTTTTAACAAAAGAGATTAACTTTTGAGCTAGTAGTTTTATTATCAAACAAAAAGATGAATATTCATTTAAAATGATAAATCTTTACCCAGAGTAATTGAATTTTCAACCAAGAAGATCAATTCTACAAAAAAATACGAATTTTCGATTTAAAAAGATAGTTTTTCAACAAAAAATTGAATAGTTAAATTTTCAGTTGAAAAAATAATGTTGAATCATCTCATGTTGATTCATCTCTTTGGTTGAACATTACTTTTCTTAACCGATAATCTAACTATTCAATTTTTGTTTGACAATTCATGTTTTTAGTTGAAAATTCATGTTATATTGTGGAAAATTCGTCTTATTTGTTAGACATTAATCTTTTTGCTTGAAAATTCAACTATTCCAGTTCAAGATTCATTATTCTAGTTAAAAATGCAGTTTTTGGTTAAAAATTCATCTATTTCGGTTGAAAATTCATCATTTTAGTTACAAAATTCATCTTTTTGGTTTAAAATTCAACTATTCCAGTTCAAGATTCATAATTTTAGTTCAAAATTCATCATTTTATTGGAAAATGTAACTATTTTTTTTTATTGAAAGTTTTTTTTTGAACTCAAAATGTTGAAAATTCCAGTTGATATTTCATAAATTTAGTTAAAAATGCATCTCTTTCATCGAACATTATTTTTTTAGCTAAAAATTTAAATATTCAATTTTTGGTTGAAAAATTATCTTTTTTTTGTTGAAAATTCATATTTTTTGGTAGAAATTAATCTTCTTGCTTAAAAATGAATCTTTTTGTTTGAAAATTCGTCTTTTGGGTTGAAAGTTAAACTATTCCAGTCAAATATTCGTCATTTTAGTTAAAAATGCAGGTTTTTCGTTGAAAATAAAACTATTTGGTTGAAAGTTAACTTCTTTGTTAAAAATTCATCTTTTCTGTTAAAAAATCATCGTTTTGATTTAAAATTCATCTCTTTGGTTTAAAAATGAGTTATTTTGTTGAAAATTCTTTTTTTCTGTGACTGAAAGTTATTATTTTTCAAACTCAAAAAGTAACTATTTAAGTTGGATATTCAATCATTTTAGTTAAAAATTCATCTCTTTCATTAAATTTTTTTTTTAAACTAAAAATTTAACTATTCAATGTTTTGTTGAAAAAATATCTTTTTAAATCGAAAATTCCTCTTTTTTTTTGTAAAAATTGATCTTCTTGGTTGAAAGTTCATCTTTTTGGTTGAAAATTCAATTATTCTAATTGAAGATTCATCATTTTAATTGAACATCCATCTTTTTGTTGGACAATAAAACTAATTGGTTGAAAGTTAAACTCTTTTCCTAAAAATTCACATTTTGAGTTGAAAATTCATCATTTTGATTGAAAGAAAATTTTTTTTTTGTGAGAAATTATTTTTTTTTTAGCTGAAAGTTAAAATATTCCATTCTTTGTTGGACAACTGATCTGCTTTAGTTCAAAATTCAACATCCTGAATATCCTGTTGGTTTTATTTTTCTAACAAAAATTCTCTAAAATTAAGAAATATTCAATTCCAATAGCAACATTTTCAGTTAAAAAAAAAGAACTTTAGTGAGAAAAAAAATAATTTTCAAAAAAATGGTTACATTTTCCAACAAAGTGGTGAATTTTCAAGTAAAATGATGAACCTTGAACTGGAATTGTTGAATTTTAATCCAAAAAGATGAATTTTTAACAGAAGAGATTAACTTTCAAGCTAGTAGTTTTATTATCAAACAAAAAGATGAATATTCAATTCAAATAATAAATGTTTAATCAGAATAATTGAATTTTCAACCAAGAAGATCAATTTCTACAAAAAAAGACGAATTTTCGATTTAAAAATATATTTTTTCAACAAAACATTGAATATTTAAATTTTTAGTTTAAAAAAATAATGCTCAATGAATGAAATGAATTTTTTAATTAAGAAGATTGAATAGCCAACTTAAATAGTTACATTTTCAGTTTACAAAATAATAACTTTCAATCACAGAAAAAAAGAATTTTCAACCAAAGAGATGAATTTTTAACAAAGAGGTTTCCTTTCAACCAAGTAGTTTTATTTTCAACGCGAAACATGCATTTTAACTAAAATTATGAATATTTAACTGGAATGGTTGCACTTTCAACCAAATAGACGAATTTTCAAACGAAAATATTAATTTTCAACCAAGAAGATTAATTTCTATAAAAAAAAACTAATTTTCAACTAAAAAAGATAATTTTTCAACCAAAAATTGAATAGTTACATTTTTATCTAAAAAAACAATGTTCAATGAAAGAGATGCATTTTTAACTAAATTTATGAAATATTCGACTGGAATTTTCAACATTTTCAGTTGAAAAAAAACATTCAATAAAAAAAAATTCATTCAAAAAATAGTTACATTTTCCAACAAAATGATGCATTTTTAACTAAAATGATGAATCTTGAACTGGAATTGTTGAATTTTAAACCAAAAAGATGAATTGTTAACAAAAGAGATTAACTTTAAAGCTAGTAGTTTTATTATCAAACAAAAAGATAAATATTCAATTCAAATGATTAATCTTTAACCAGAATAATTTAATTTTCAACCAAGAGGATCAATTTCTACAAAAAAATACGAATTTTCGACTAAAAAAGAGTTTTTCAACAAAAAATTGAATAGTTAAATTTTTAGTTGAAAAAATAATGTTATATGAAAGAGATGAATTTTTAACTAAAATGATTGAATCTCCAACTTAAATAGTCATGTTTTCAGTTAAAAAAAAAATGATTTTGGAAAAAAAACAAATTTTCAACAAAATAACTCGTTTTTCATCCAAAGAGTTGAATTTTCAACTAAAATGATAAATCTTCAATTAAAATAGATGAATGTTAAACCAAAGCGATGAATTTTTATCAGAACAGATGAATTTTCAAGCAAAAAGGTGAATTTCTACCAAATAAGACGAATTTTCAACAAAATACATGAATTTACAACTAAAAAGGATGAATTGTTAAACAAAAATTGAATATTTAGATTATCGGTTAAAAAAATTAAAGTTAAACCAAAGAGATGATTTTTCAACTAAAATTAAGAAATATTCAATTCGAATTAGTAACATTTTCAGTTTAAAAAAAACTTTCAATACAAAAAATTAATTTAAAAAATAGTTACATTTTCCAACAAAATGATGAATTTTTTAAGTAAAATTATGAATCTTGATCTGGAATAGTTGAATTATTAACCAAAAAGATTCATTTCTACCAAAGAAGACGAATTTTCAACAAAATATACATGAATTTACAATTAAAAAAGAGAAATTGTCAACCAAAAAACTGAATAGTTAGATTATCGGTTTGAAAAAATTAAAGTTAAACCAAAGAGATGAATTTTCAACGAAAATTAAGAAATATTCCATTCAACAAAAAAAAGAAAAAAAATAACTTTGAACAAAAAAAAAAAAATAACTTTCAAACAAATAGTTACATTTTCCAACAAAATGATGAATTTTTAACTAAAATTATGAGTCTTGAACTGATATAGATGAATTTTCAACTAAAATGATGATTTTTTAACTAGAATAATTCGAATTTTCATCAAAACAATTAATTTTCAACGAGGAAGATTAATTCCTACTCAAAAAGACGATTTTCAACTAAAAAAGATCATTTTTCAACCAAAAATTGAATAGTTAATTTTTTAGTTAAAAAATTACTGTTCAATGAAAGAGATGAATTTTCAAACAAAAAGATTAATTTTCAACCAAGAAGATTCATTTCTACCAAAAAAGATGAATTTTCAACTAAAAAAGATAAATTGTAAACCAAAAATTGAATAATTAGATTATCAGTTAAAAAAATTAAAGTTAAACCAAAGAGATGATTTTTCAACTAAAATTACGAAATATTCAATTCGAATAGTAACATTTTCAGTTTAAAAAAACTTTCAATAAGAAAAATTAATTTTGAAAAATAGTTACATTTTCCAACAAAAAGATGAATTTCCAACAAAATACATGAATTTACAACTAAAAAGAATAAATTGTGAAACAAAAAAATTGAATAGTTAGATTATCGGTTAAAAAAACTAAAGCTAAACCAGAGAGATGAATTTTCAACTAAAATTAAGAAATATTCCATTTAAAAAAAAACTAAGTTTGATTAAAACAAAAACTAGCTTTCAAAAAAATAGTTATATATTCCAAAAAAAATGATGGATTTTTAAGTGAAATCACTTGAACTGTAATAGTTGAAATTTAAACCAAAAAGATGAATTTTCAACTACAATAATAATTTTTAAACCAAAAATTGAATAGTTAAATTTTTAGCTAAAAAAAAATAATGTTTAATGAAAGAGATGCATTTTTTACTAAATTTATGAAATATTCAACTGGATTAATTGCATTTTCAGTTCAAACAAATCAAGCTTCAGTGAAAAAAATATCCATTCCAAAAAATATAAATTCCGAACGAAAAATGTAATTGACATTTCAACCAAAAAGCCATTAATTTTTTTTTATCAAAAACAGTTAAATTCAACCAAAAAGGACGATTTATCGAGAAGAGTTGAATTTTTTATTAAAAAAGATTTTTCAGTCGAGAGAAAAAATTTGCAAACAGGCTATTAAATGTTCAAGCAAAAATATCAACTTTCAAATAAGAAGATTCATTTTCTACCCAACAGATCGAATTCTAAACAAAACACATGAATTTTCAACCAGATACGTAAATTTTGAACTAAGAACGATCAATGTTAAACTAAAAATAAAATAGTTACATTTTCAATCAAAAACATTAATTTCAAACCAAAAAAAAAAAAACTAATTTACAAAAAAATAGTTCAATACAGTAATGTAAAGCTACTTTTATAAATAAAGAATTTGTGTTGTTGAAAATTCATGTGTTTTGTTTAAAATTATTCCTTTTTTGGTAGAAAATTAATCTATTTCGTTGAAATTTCATTTCTTTGATTGAAAATTAGTTTTTTTATTGAAAAATAATTTTTGAACTGAATCTTAACTATTTACCTAAAAATTTATTATCTTATTTTATTTGTCTTTTTGTGGTAGAAAATTCAACTATTTAGTAACAACATTTTTTTTCAATGAAGATGCATCATTTTAGTACAAATTTCTTTTCTTTTGTTTAAAGTTCAACAAATTTGGTTGGGAATTCGTTTTTTTTGTTGAAAATTAATTTTTTTACTACAAGTGTAGCTATTCCATTTTTGCTAGACACCTGTTCTTTTTCAATTGAAAATTTACTTATTCTGTTGAAAAATTGTGTAATTCTTTGAAATCTTTTGAAACATTAATGCACTTTTTTTCCAATCTTTGTTTGCGAAATCTTTTATATTCGTTTCAAATCATTGGAATATTTATAATATTTGTGAACTCTTTCTCAAATTTTTTGAGATCGTTTAAAATGTTTGTTAAATTTTTTGAAATCTTCTAAAAAATTATTAGATCGTTCAAAATCTTCAAATAATTTTGAAACCTTTATGTAATTTTTGTGAAATATTTCTTCAATCTTTTTTTTCAACTTTTTTAATTCGTTTAAAATTATTAAAGTCTTTTGAAATCTTATAAATTTGGTTGAAACCTTTTGAAATAGTTTTAAATCTCTGAAATGTTTTGAAATCCTTGAAATCTGTTGTACTGAACCCTTGTTGAAATTTTTGAAATTTATGAAATATTTTTAATTAAATTTTCAAGCAAAAAGATCAACTTTCAAATAAGCAGATTAATTGTCTACCTAACAGACCGAATTTTAAACAAAACACATGAATTTTCAACCAGATACGTAAATTTTGAACTAAGAACGATCAATGTTAAACTAAAAATAAAATAGTTACATTTTCAATTAAAAACATTAATTTCAAACCAAAAAAAATAACTAATTTACAAAAAAATCATTAAATACAGTTATGTAAAGCTACTTTAATAAATGCAGAATTACTTATTCATATTTATTATTTTATTTATTATATTATTTTATATTATTATTCATATTATTTATTATTAGGATAAGGAATTATTATTCAATTTTACATTTAAATTTAAAAAGAAATCAAGCAAGCTCTCGAAAAAGTTCCCAGACTTGAAAAAAAAATGCCTGACATATCCTGGTTTTTCCGAACTTAATAAGACCTTAATAAGTCAAATAAAGGAAAACTGCTTTCAACCTTCTTGAATTGAAAAAGAGAAATCTAGTCATCGTATGCCGAAAAATAGTTTCGGCCTTCCTGAAATTTATTTTTCTTATTAAATAAACCATTAATTATTTTTGAAAAAATTATTATCTTCAATAGGATATTCTATATTTACTATATAGAGGCAAAATCTTTTCAGATTCTGATAATTTTTACAAAAAATTCACCTTTAAAACACTGCAGACATCAGTGCGAACCAGAAAAAAACATAACCTATATTTATTAGGCTGTACGAACACTGACAGCCACTAACGAAAATTATGCATTTATTACAAACGTCACAAATGGTAGAAGGTATTAATTTTATGGCTAGATTAAAATATAAATGTTGATAAAAGGCACTTACATTTTATAGAAAAATGTAGAACTTACCTGAGTCATGAAAAAAGTGCGAAAAACACGCGAAAATACCGGCAACCACGACGTTCTTTCAACAGTTTCAACGTTCTTACTGGTTCTTACTACTGCACAGCACAAGCCACAAACGCCACAAACTTTACATAGTGTTACCATTCACCATGGAGAATCAAGGTTGGACCAAAGATATTATAAACGTTATAAACCTAGATGCGGCACCTCACTAGGGAATAAGTTCTAAGCAGCCCTATGCATCGCCCCCACTCTTTCTATAGTTCAAATAAATCCAATAGATGGCGTCCCGAACGCGTAGGAATATAAAGATGAGTATTTTGAAAACAGTTTGAATTGTATTCATATTTCTCTATTGTTCATTTTGCTAATGTGATTAATTAATTTAATGAACAATTGCAATTGTCACCAATTTCAAACATTTATTGATATTATTTAATTAATAATAGTAAAAATAATATTTAAACCATAATAATTAGCCTTATAATATACTTTTTTATTAATTTCTGTAGAAATTTCCTCTCTCTCTGAAGAATATATATTTAATTATAATTTATTTATAATAAATTATATATAAATAAATTAATGTAAACATTGCATCAAAATTATTTATCGAATATATTATTGAAGACACATATCATTATTATTAGAATAATTTATTGTAAACTGATTGACAAGATTAATGAGTGAAAAAATATGTTTATATTAACATATAAAAGCATTTCAATTTGAAGGCAGACAATTTTTTTAAGTGAACAAATTAAAAATATTTCTTTTCATTTTCATTATAAATCGCCTAACAAATCAAACGTAAAAAAATATATATAATATACAGAGTGCACAATCTTCCCTTTTTGTCTTAGTTTGCCCTTTTTTCTTGAAATTCCCCCTTTTCCCCTATTCTCAAAAAGCTTCCCCTTTTTCTCATTTTATTGAAATACACGATATTTGAAAATACAATATTTGAACTACACCCATAACATTACAAAATATATAGGACTTTTTAAATAAGTATTAGAAGGTGAACACTTTATATACCTACCTAATTTAAAAATGGAATATTCCAAATTCATCAACTGCAATGTAAAATTTAACGATTTTAAAT
>CAKNXH010055530.1:12726-50841 GCA_932178445.1 Andricus quercusramuli
GCAGGCACCTTCTTAGATGGTCGCAATTTCAGTACAAGGAGGAACATCAACATGCAAGTTCCTCTTAAGCCCCAAGATCTGGCTGAAATGGATGCCTTCCTTCGTGGAGATATCTCGCAAGAGTCCGACCTCTGGACCATCAATTGCTCAGTTTATGGTGCTGCGAGAGCTTTGGCTGATTCACATCGAAGGCTGAAACCGACGGTGGATTAAAAGACCAAAAGACGCTCGTATCAACTGAACAAGAAAGTTGGATGGGCAAGACAGAATGCGTCCCGTGTTCAATGTGTGATTGACTACATAACATCTGGTAGACCGTTCACGGAAAGGGTTCGAAAGTTCGCCCAAGAACTAAGGACCTTGAATCACACACTGAACAAGTCAAAGCTGCTGACAATCAAGCAGCATATTGTTGACAAAATAAGGCTGTTATCTGACGCAAGGAGGAGGATACAGAAGAGGGAGAGATGGAACAGGGAGAATCAACAGTTTCTTGCTGACCCATCACGCCTCTTCACTGATCCCCCTGTTTTTGTAAAAAAATCCACCCAAGCCCAAGGAGGTAGAGACTTTTTGGAGAGAGATGTACAAGATCCCGAAAACACTAGAGTTGAAAGAAGATACTGACAATATCATCCAATTCAAGGAGTTTTGCGACAGCCTCATAAAATCTGAGGAGGAGTGCCCATCAGTCACTGCCGAAGTGGTGAAAAAAGCACTTAGAGGCACGAAGAACTTTTCCGGTGCTGGACCAGATTGTATTAAGAACTTTTGGTGGAAGAAGTTTACTTTTATACACCAACATTTCGCCCGCATATTCACCTCATATATAAAGTCGGAGACGCCCATTCCGCAATGGCTGGTGTTAGGACGCACTATACTCCTACCGAAAAAAGGCAACTTGTCCAGACCAGAGAATTACAGGCCAATAACTTGTTTAAACACACTGTATAAGATCTTTACAGCTGTCCTAAACAACAGGATCGTTCGATGAATTGAGCCTGTATGGCGAGAGATGTACGAACAACGAGGCTCGAAAAAAGGTGTAGCAGGCTGTCGAGAGAACCTGCTAATTGACAGGTGTGTCTGTAAAGACGCTGCCGCCCATCAGCGCGTCCTGTCAATGGCCTGGATTGACTACCGGAAAGCTTTTGATTCAACCTGTCATAGACTTATCATCTGTCTGTTGAAAAGCTTGAAGGTACATCCATACATAGTGAGATGCATAGAGAGACTGATGCCTCTTTGGAAAACTAGATTTACCATCTCATCTAGGAATCATCGTCTGACGACGAACAAGGTCACCTTCCTGAGGGGCGTCTTTCAAGGGGATAGTATGAGCCCTTTGCGTTTTTGCATCACACTTCTGCCTCTATCTCTCGCACTACGAAATTCTCCTGGATACCTCTGCGGCGACACTAATCAGCGTGAGCATAAGGTAACTCATGTATTTTATATGGATGACCTGAAGATCTATGCCGCTAGTAAAAGCAAACTTCAAACTGCTATAAATATCGCCAAGAACTACACAGGAGAGATTGGGATGGACTTTGGTTTCGACCAGTGTGCCAAAATTCATTTGAAGAAAGGAAAGATTACTGGCGTTCCCAAGGACCATCAGCTTGTAGATATAAGTGTTATTAGACATCTTAACACTGGAGAGACCTATACATACCTGGGCGTGCCTCAAAGCCGCATTCAGGACGTAACATCAGTGAAGGAGTCTCTCCGAAGCAGATACAAGCATCTTCTTAGACAGATTTGGTCTTCCAATCTGTCGGCGTTGAACAAGGTATCTGCGACTAACATGCTTGCCGTCCCGGCTCTACTCTACTCGTTTGGGGTGGTTCAATGGACGAAGAACGAGCTTAAGGCCCTTGATGTCACCACGCGTAAGATCATGCATATGCATAAAAGCTTGCATATCAATTCATCAGTTCCACGATTATACATTTCACGCCGTCAAGGCGGACGCGGACTTCTGAATATCCAATGTCTTCATAACCGAATTGTTTTAAGTACAGCTTACATAGTTGCGAATGGCAGAGATCCTCTCCTAAAGATGGTCAGAAACCACGAGATGATTGGCGAAGGAGCGTTCCTTTACAAAGCCGCGGAGCAAGCTGCCGAGGCCCTTGGCCTGAATTTCAACATCAGAAGTGAGGAAAGTGCATTACTCCATCTAGATGCTTCACGTCTAAAAGCCGAAGTAAAGAAAGCAGAGGTTAGAAAATTTCACCAAGAGCTACTCGACAAGCATATGCACGGAAACTTTCACAGAAATGTAGAAAAACAGTCCTTGTCAAAGGAGCAAACTTTTGCTTTCCTCAAATCATCACGGCTCAATTCAGGTACAGAGGGCTTCATTTTCCCATGCCAGGACGGTGTAATCTTCACCTTAGCATACCGCGCCCGCATTTTATGTCAAGAAGTTCCCAGTGATAGGTGCAGAGCGTGTCATGCCCACGCTGAGTACCTAGAACACATACTATCGGGGTGTCCGACCCACGCAGGAACAACGTATATCTATAGACATAATGCGGCCCTAAGAGTACTTTATTACCACCTTTGTCGCTCTTACGGTGTTGGTCGCGACCCCGCCCTGCCGAACGCTCCAAGGGATATAGAGTCAATTGTCCGAAACGAGAAGTGCCAGATTTTCTGGAACTACGATTTTCGGGCAGCAGTCTCCGTTGCGCACACGAGGCCTGACATTGTTCTCCAAGTCTCCGAGAAACGAACGATATTCGTGATCGAATTCTCGGCTCCGTCCGAATACAACATCACTGCAAAGGATAAAGAAAAAGAGGAGAGGTATCAAGACCTTAAAAGAGAGCTGCAACGACTGTACCCAAAATATTCGGTACGAGTAATTGTCCTTGTGATAGGTGCTCTCGCAGGTGCTAAATTATCACTGGTTCGTAACCTTGAAGCCATACCCGCGTGCCAAAAATATGCCAAGGCGCTTGCGAGATGGATGCAGAAAGCTGTCATCCTTGGGTCGCTTCGTGTCCTCAAGACACACGAGGGTTTCGCCGGCCTGTCGTTGTGATTTCGTCGGCCCTGTGACCACCCATCTCACGGATGTGAGACGTGGCCATAGGTGTATTTTACCGCGGTTCTACTGGGGGCTATTGACATTTTCTTTTTAGATGGCAGTTGCTCTTAGTGGTACCCTGCGGTGGTTGTTTAACTTTTTTTTTAATTATATATATATATATATATATATATATATGTGTGTGTGTGTGTGTGTGTGTGTGTGTGTGTGTGTGTGTGTGTGTTTAGTGACAGGTGGTGAGAGGATTTTACGGAATTTGTGTGGTAGGTGTGAGTGGAGTGTGAGGGTGGAAGCGAAGGAGGTGAGTAGGGTTGTGTGGGGTGAATTGGGGAGATAAAAAGTAATTTTGAGCGTAGGTGTGAGGTGGGATTTAAGTAAATTGAGAAAGTGAGGTTAGGTTAGCAAGGAATCGGGGGAGTTTGTGGTCAGGAGTCTTGGGCCTTCGAGGGTCAAGGGTGGTTCTCGAAAATTTGGGGGATGTTAAGTGAGAGAAAGGGGTGTGTCTGCAGGGGCTGTGTGGAAGTGAAAAAAAACGAAAGTAAAAAAGGGAAAATTTGGCGGCGTTAGACGTCTTCAGAGATATCTGTCGGTTGCGGAGGGTACTGCATGGAGAGGCCCCAGTTATCGACGGCAGAGCGGAGAGGTGGGCAGCGAAAGTGCTGGCAGTGCTGGTAGCGAGATTGACGGGGAGGAAATTTTCCACGTGCCACGGCGGCCAATAGCGCGTGGTTCGGTGTCTAGTGGCGCGTCGGGTTGAGGGAGAAAGCAGAACGGTGGGAACGAAGGGGGAGAACGCCGAGCGCAAGTGACGGGGAGGTTCTCTTGAAGAGGAAGAGAGACAGCCGAGAGAGTCCGGACAAAAGCGTAGTAGAGAGTCCGTTGAAAAAAAAACCGGAGAACACATAGGACACAACCCCCCTTCCCCCCTCTATGGAGGGAAACTTGGAAAAGGAGGCTCTCGGGATGCTGATAGGCGAAATCAGGGGGCTGTGGGAGGACGTAAGGGGGACCAAGGAGCAGATGGAAGGCATGAGGGAGAACTTGAGAATTAGAGGTGAGAAATGGGAAAAGGAGCTGAAAGAGCTGAGGGAGAGATAAAAGGGTTGAAGCTAAAGAGCGAGGAAGAAAGAGAGGGCGTGGAAGCGCTGCTACAGAGCATAGGGTGGGTTAAAGGCAGGGTAGGGAAAGTTAAGTAGGAGGGGCGGAAGGGCATGGAAGTGGTGGTTGTGGAGTTGGAGAGCTGGGAAGAAAAGTTCGGGTTAATACGAAATAAGAATAGGATATAGTATAAGGGAGTTTTCATTGATCACGGTTTAACAAGAAAGGAAAGGGATGCTCAGAGAATGCTGAACGACAGGGCTAGGAGGGAGATAAGTGAAGGGCGATCGGCGAAGGTAGGATATCGGAAAATAAAAGTAGACGAGAAAATGTGGGTGTGGGATGAGGAGAAAGAGGTGTTGAAGGAAGTGCAGGGGAATTTTTCGTAGGAAGTAGGAGGGTAGAGAGTAGGGGGTGCTGTACTGGAACGTAGCAGGGATAAAGAAGAAGGATGAGGAGTTCTGGAAGTATATCCAGGAATTTGATGTTGTGGGACTGGTAGAGACGTGAGTAGAAAGAAAGGAATGGATAGAAAAGAGCCAAAGCTGCCAAGGGGGTATAGGTGGAGACTCCAGGTGGCGGTTAGAGTGAAGAAGAAAGGAAGGGCTAGTGGGGGAATTATAACGGGGGTTAAGCATGGATTAGAGGAAGAAGTTCATGGAGAGGAAGAGAGGGAGGGAGTGCAAATGAGGGAAGTGAAAATAGGAGTCGTAGCGTGTAAGTTTATGACATTGTACAATAAGGATGGGATGGAAAGAATTAAAGAAAGGCTGGAAGACTTGCTAGGCGAAAGAGAGGAGGGTATGGTAGTACTTGGTGGAGATTTTAATGCGAGGATGGGGAGTGAGGGGAGCCTTTACAGGGAAGAGGAGAGCCTCGAAAGGAAATCGAAGGATAAGATAATAAATAAGGAGGGGGAGATTCTAAGGGACTGAATGGAGGATAGAGGATGGGCAGTGGCGAATGGTATGGCAACTGGGGACGAAGAGGGAGAATACACATATTTAAGTAAGGTGGTGGTATCGGCAAGGATGGGAGGAGACAGAACTCGCAGTAGAGGGGAGGGTGGAATCAGACCATCGGCTATTAAGTCTGTGGATAAGAGGGGAGTGTGGCGGAAGACAAGGCGAGGAAGAAGTCTCTATAGGGGTGAGGGTGACCTGGACGAGTGAGGCGATAGAGATGTATCAGGAGCAGCTAGGAAATGTACGCTTTGAAGGAGAGTCGGTGGAAGAGATATGGGAGGATCTGAAAGAGAAGGTGAAAGGGTGTGTGCAAAAGAAGGTATTTAGAAAGAAGAAGAAATGAATGGCGAAGGAAAAGGAGAAAGATCTGGAAGAGGAGTTAGGAAATGTTAAGACAGAGAGGGACGTCTGGAAGATAATAAATAAGTTTCGGAAGCGTAGGGTGGGGGTTAGTGAGAAGTGGAGGGAGTTTTTTAAAGAATCATTTCAGAGCTCAGATTCAAGGAAGAGTGATGGGGGGAGTAGAAGAACGGGGGAGGTAGAGATGGAGGAGTTAAATGACGAGGAGATAGAGAAGCAGATAAGGAAGTTGAGAAGGTCAAAAGGAGCAGGCCTAGATGGGGTGGAGACTGAGGGAGGTAGTGAAGAAAGTATGGGGGGGGGGGATTTCCAGGACGGTTCAGAGAAGGGTTAATAGTGCCATTGTATTAAAAAGGAGATAAGGATAGACAGGAAAATTATAGAGAGATTACGCTAAAAAATACGGCGCATAAAGTATACGCAGTGGTGGTGGCAGAGAGACTGCGGAAGGATGTCGAGGGGAAAGGAATATTGCCGGAGACGCAGGCGGGCTTTAGGGCGGTTAGGATTGAGAGGGTAAGGGAGATATATGAAGAGACCAAAGACAAGGTGAGAGGAGGGGAGGGGATTTCGGAAGGATTCTGGATGGATAGGGGTTTAAGGCAAGGGTTTCCACTTAGCCCAACGCTTTTTGCGATCTTAATTGCGGATATGGAAAGTAAGCTGGTTTGGAGGCCGGGGTTGTAGGAGGAGTCAGGATAGGAGGGGTTAGAATTTGGTCACTAGCGTATGCAGATGACATAGTGTTGCTAGCAAGTAGCGAGGAGGCCTCAAAAGAGATGATGAAGAGGTTGAGAAGATACCTGGATAAGAAGGGGTTAGAGCTGAATGCGGAAAAGTCCAAGTTTATGGTGTTCAGAAAAGGAGGGGGAAAGGCTAAGGGAGGGGAGTGGAAGGGAAAGGAGGTGCAGGAGGTGAAAGAGTTTGTGTACCTGGGCTTCGTGTTTCGGAGGAATGGGGGAGTGGATGGTCACATAAAAGAGAGACTGAGGACGGCACATGTGGTGATGAGGCAGGCGTGGGGGTTGGGAAAGAAGTTATTTCCAGATGGGTTTGGAAGGAGAATGAAATTGTTTGACTCACTAGTGATGAGTGTTTTATTGTATGGAGTAGAGGTGTGGGGGTGGAAGGAAAGTGAAGCGGTGAATAGAACGCAGGAAAGGTATGTAAAGTGGACCCTGGGGTTGGAAAGGAACACGCATAATTATATTGTCAGGAGGTAGACGGGGAGAACGAATGTAGGGATTCTAGCGGGGAGCAGGGCGTGTAAATATGAGGAGTAATTTTTGGAAGAGGGGGGAAGTAGGCTGGTTAGGGAGTGTTGGTGGGAGAAAGAGAACAGGAGAGGGGGTGGGAAGATGGAGGTTGAGAGAGATAGGTACTTTAGAACGAATGGACTGCAGGTGGGTCAAGTGAGTAGGATGCACAAGGAAGGGAGGAAGGTATATGAGCTGGTTAAGAAAAACGGCATGGAGAGAGAGAAGACAGAAGGGGAAGAGAGAATAAGAGAGTCAAGGTTTAACGGGAACTATGTGTGGCTTATGCCAAGGGCAAAATCGCAATATTTATATGAGAAAGGAGAGAAAGGAAGTCAAAAGCTTATAGCGTGGATGAGGTGTGGGTGCATGGAGGGTTTCAATAGGTTCTGGCTCTCTCGGGAGAACAGGAATGTGTGAACTGTGTGGGAAGGGGCATGCAAGAGTGGAGCACTGGTTGGAGGAGTGCGTAGAGGTGGAAAGGAGTGAGATAAGCATGGAGGTATTGATGCATGAAAAGGGGGAAAAAAAGGTCAGTAGCATGGGTAAAGTTATTGTTAGGTAAGATGGAGAAGAAGAGAAGGAAGGAGGAAGAGGAATGGAGAAAGAAAGATTGTAAATGGGAAAGGAAGTAGATATATTTTTATTATTAGTATTATTGTTAGTTCTGGGTTGAGACCTTAGCAGCCCCTGACGCTTGGATAATCCCGTTGCGCCCCCTTGTGAGCCTAAGCGTTGACCCCATAGTCCTCTCCATAAGGAGAGCTAGCCTATCCGATATCTCATTGCCCTTCATACCACTGTGTCCAGGGATCCATAGCACAGTGACTCGGTTTTCGGTCGCTAACGTATAGCAGCCCTGCTGTCTGAGCAGATACGGACGTTCCTTTTATTGCCGTGCTCCCTTGCCTTGTAGGCACACTGGAGCACGGCCATAATCTCAGATTGTGGAACTGGCGTAGGACCCCATCTCATTTGTGAAGCCCATTCGATTTCTTCTACGATATACGCCGGCTCCTGCATTCTCCTCGTTCCTGGAGCCATCTGTAAACCAGTTGTCTCCATCACAGGGCAGGTATGCGTCGCCGTTCACCCATTCCTCCTTCGTGGATAGGCTAACTCGATACTTCTTGTCGAAGAAGTGGCGAGTGACCATTTTGTCCCTGGGATTGTTCAGGGTCCGCCTTCTCGCGATGTCGACTGGGATCTTCACTGCTGTCGAGATCCTCCCATCATTCACCAAATTTAGCCTCCAGGCCGCTTTCGCAGCCACGACCTTGATGGTAAGATGGAGGGGCTCTAAGCCTATTAGTGCCCCCAGTGCATCGTGAGTGTCGACTTCGAGGCTCCAGTGACGCCTCTCAAGATCAGTCCCCTGATCCTTTCCAGTCGAGACTTCATAGTGGACAGCTCGACACTGCTCCACCTGACTACCGCCGCATAGGTTAACCTGGGTCGCAAGATCGCTGTATAAATCCACATAAGTGTCTCCGGTTTCAAGCCCCAGCTTTTCCCTATGGCTCTCCTACAGAGCCATAGGGACGCTACTAGCTTCTTGCACTTGTTTTCCAGGTGCTCATGCTATTGCAGCTTCTTATCCAGAGTTACTCCTAGATATTTAGCTCGTTCTTTGATTTCCAGTTGTTGTCCTCCAAGTTTCAATGTACTCGTAGTTCCCCACTTGTACCTTCTGGTGAAAACAACCGCATCTGCCTTACTAGGATTAACCGATAATCCAGTTTTCTTGCACCATGAATCTACTATCATCAGTGCTTGCTGCATTACTCCGAAGAGCACATCCAGATGCTGACCGCGCACGATAACCAATAAATTCAAAATGGCGGATCCAATATGGCGGACTGAAATGCAAAACTTTGAGGTATTTGCACCAAACTTGATCCTCTATATTTTTTTTTTAGCTGATGATAACAGATTCAGATTCCTTAATAGTTTGAAGTTTGATCGGGCGACAAAATCTTGCAGACTGTGATGTTCTGTTATTCCATAAAATAACGTTACTTTTTGTCAATAGGCTGAGAGGAATCAAAGTTGTAGCAAACAAGTTGCCTTCCCTTATGTTTAAATCAAATTCATTAGGCTTATAATTTTGTTTATATTCTGAATGGCCTGAACTTCCATCCAGACCCCAGGAACACAGTAATACAGCATCGAATATTGTATTGTTTGTACTCTTCATATTTTGAAGTATGACTTCTCGTTGCAATTGTATTAATCTTTCTGAAGTGTGGTTCAGTAATGCTTGCAATGAGACTTCAACTTCAGTTTCCTGGATCGAAATAGTTTCCTTTGGTGGTCTACATTCAGATTTAGTTTTTTGAACTTCGGTATACGGCGGCCAAATATTCGCTCCATATTCTTTTGCCTCTAAACGCATGTTCGTGTACACATTTTTCGACATAGAATTATCTAACAGAAATGCTAGAGCTTCCTTAGGATTTTTTTTAATGATTGGTGTCATTGTGTCTAAAAACTTCCTAATTTTTTTTGGCCGTTCTGGACTTTCTAAAATTCGACTAATAACAGCGTGCAAATCTTTGTTCCCAGAATACGAATGTTTATCTGCACGACGACATGCCTGCAATATTCTTTGTGGATGATGATAAAGATTCGCGCTGATATTTGCAGCCTCTTGCCTTTTTGACCGATCCGATTTTTTCTCGAATTCCAAAGAAGAACGACCTGGCCCCGAAGAAAAAGAAGATTGCTCACTTTCATTGGCAATTTTGATATCGGGAACTGTAAACTCGGAATCTAGCCAGCTTAAATTTATCTTTTCAAACTTCTCCTTAATTCTACATACTTCATTCCATTTCTTATTGCGTTTAGTTCTAAAAGTCGAAAGAGCAGCTTTTAAATGCTGCAATTCTGTTTGACAAGCTGCCTCCTGGCGAATATTTAATTCTCTTTGAAAATAATTCATGGCTTCAGACAGATCCCCATTAATGGGAATATTTTCAAAAATTTGTCGTTTCGTAAAAGTAGTCATTATTGATTGTAAAACGAAAACACGCATCAAATATGAAAAATACTCGCTCAAGCAACTTAGTGTAGCACAACAGTACGTGCAATGCGGATCAAACAACGTGAGGAGTAGTATGTCTCGGCACACATTCGGCCACGCACCTGACGGTCATCCGTTGTCGCTCGCGCGTACTTAGATGCTTTCTTGTTTATAAACGTTTCTTTAAGCTGTACGGCAAAAGTAGCAAAAAGTAGCAGGTTTATTTTGAAGTTCAGATTACGCACAACACATTCATACCTTATTTTACTCTGTAGGAGGTGGAATGTCGAGGAATAGTGAATTGGAAGTGGGCGGCTTACTACAAATGTTTAAAGTGTGATAATAAAAAGTTAAATATTACCATTTATTCTTAAATTTTTAAACTTATCCGTCTAATTTTTAATTCCCACGTGTCCACAAAATAAGTAAATAAGAAGAAATTTTCAAAAATTAAACATAAATTTCTGGGTATATGAATAATTAAAAATATATTCTTATTAATAATTTTAGTACGTTTTTTAACTTCACATTAACGTCAGTCAAACACGAATTACTTAATCAACAAAATATTTCACCTTTGTGTTCTTCAACTATTTCTGAGTGAAAATAATTTTCTTTTAAGTCAATTTCCAAGTTGGTTTTTGGCCAAAATAAGTGGACTCCTGGCCCACTGTGCACTTCTTGATACTATCCCTAAAACTACTGGTGCAGAGAGTGATGTTAATGACTTCTTCTCTGGCCGAATTACGGAACGTCGGGGTGTTCCCCGTGTTAAGAATATCTAAATCAGTAGTGATTAGGTATTTCTTGAGTTGACGCCCGTGCTACCCCACAAAGTATGGTGGGAATTAGCGTGGCACCCCAACAGAAGAGGAATACTTCTTACCTTGCAATATTCCACCAGTGTACGTACCTCCACTGGCGGGTTAATATCGCTGTCATAAGGAAAATAAGCTGATCCCAGAACTAGCCTCCTTATTCCTGTGTGATCCATGGCCATCACCATTAGGTCTCTCGAACATAGTTCAAGCAGCGGGACAGCGCTAATTTCCTTCGTCAGTATGCACGCCTTTGGTGTGGCCGCCTTGGGGTCCCTGTAACAAACAAAAAAAGCCCCCCCCCCCCCTAATCCCCTAATGGTATCTCGAACTAACCATGGTTCTTGGATTAGCGATATACCTGTATGCCTCGCAGCAAGTAGATAAAAGTAAGATGAAAATATTGTAAATAGTAGATAAGTAGTAGGTATTAGCCGTAAAAACAGAGGGTGGCAAAGCGAGGCAATGCGAGAAAGTAGGGACATGCGAGGCGAAGCGAGGAAGGCAAGGCGATGAGAGCGTGCGGTCCTAGAGATGAAGAATGGATGGATGTGAGTTTTTAAGGGTTAGTTTTAAGAAAATTCTGAAACAAAATGGAAGTGTAAGCAAGTCAATTTTTTAAGGCCAGCAGGCTGAAAAATAAACGTTTATCTATCTTTTGTGTGTGTGTGTGTGTGTGTGTGTGTGTGACGTGCGCCGAAGAAAGGGGGCTTACTCTGGAAAGCGAGATTTTTCAGGACAAGCGGTCAAAGTCGATCCGATAGACGCGACTTTTGGAAGAGAGGGAAGACTAAGGAAATCTTCCCTCTCCACTTGCCACTACATTCTCACGAATATAGTGGCGCTGCTCACGGACGGGGTATATAGATGAGACGCGGAGATGTAGTGGTGAGTGGTGGGAGGTGTTTCACGGGATCTCGAGCTCTCGAGCGAAAGCACGATTTCTCGGGTACCTATCAACTCAATTATTAGCAATAATAACGCTCGGAATTTTTTTTTGATGGTTTCATTAAAAAGAGCAACTCAAAAACTATCGAAAGGTGTAAAAACCTCGATTTCGATTTTTTTAGAGTAAGCCCCCTTTCTTCGGCGCACGTCACATATATTGTAGATAATATTCTTTAGTATTTATTTTTATTTTTGTGGTCTGCAATTTCTGTGGATGTTTTAGACTATTCATCTAATGATGTTCTCGTATGTATTTTCCAATTTCTTAATTATTATGTATTCTAAAAATTGTATAACACTAGAATTATCTATAATTCTATAAAATCTATTTTAAAATAAACTGTTATATATATATAGTTATTTTTTAACTTTTTTCAGAACTTTTAAATATCTTTTGAAATGATTCCCATTTTTTCGTAGAGTTTTTGTAAGATTCTGCACAAAAATTGCCTTGCAATTGTCCAGATTTTTTTACAATTTTATAAATCTTTCAAAATGTTTAAAATTTTTTTTGGGTCGACTGAAAAATCCCGAATAATAAAATTCCCGACACTGTAAACTTCCCGAAATTATAAAATTGCCGAAATCTTAAAATCCGCAATTTGAAAGTTCCCGAATAATAAAATTTTGGACAGTTTACAATATTACCAAATTTGAAACTTCCCGAATAATAAAATTTCAGATAGAATATTGTCAAATAATAAAACATACAAACTAGAAAGTTCCCGAAATTAGGCAATTCAGATAATTGTTTTTTGATAAATATTATTTATTTATTAAAAATACAAAAATCAAATATTTTCATCATAGAAATTTTTAAAATGTTTATTGTTTATAAAATTATTGTTTGAATTTAAAATAACAATGATTGTATAAAAATGTTATAAAAAATCAAATTGAAAACACGTGCGCTTCGAACAAAACAAACTTTGCAGGCTCCAATTCAGCACTGATTCATCTCGCATTTTTTTTTCCAAATAAAAATTTGATTTTTGAGAACGTTTTTTTGTAATTTGTAGGAAATTCAATACACATTTCCAAACAAAATTTGTTATTCAGAAATATATTTTGTCAATTATTGTTATTTTTAATTCAAACAATATTACCTAAACATAATTAAAAAATATATGTATTTCTGGATGAAAAATTGTGCTTGAAAATGTGCATTTTTAATTTAAAAAAATAAAATAAAAATAAAATTAATTCCGATATAAAAAAGTTTTATTTTACGAGCTGTTAAATATTTAAGCTGGACCAATCAGGAGCACGGTATAAATAGTCGTGTGTACGTGAGCGGCAGTCCAACGTAGGGTAATGACTGCTGTTCTCCCCTTGCGAACCCCATCTCAGCGCTCGCTTGAATGACACTGCGTTGAAATGACGCTCACGTACACACGACTGTTTATACCGCGCTCCTGATTGGTGCAGCTAAAATATTAAATAACTCAAAAACTAAAGCTCAAACTAATTGTTGAAAAGGAATGTTCAATTTATTTTTTTAATGTTTCTTCAGCCATATAAGTCCGGACACTGGAGTCTGGGACATATATATATATATATATATATATATATATTTTAAAATGTTGCAAAAATGTAATGTAATTGTTTAATATATATATATATATATATATATATATATATATACAGGGTGACCCATCTTAATCTATAATTCCAAATATCTTTTAAACTACCCCATGTACGTGAAAAACGGTTCATACAAAAGTTGGCCAGGACATAGGGGGCCATTAAACCGTACCATTTATTTTGACCTTGAGGTCAATTTTCAAGGTCAAACGATTTCTTCAAATGGTAACCCCTATTTTTGACTGCAGATTTGAATAGAGCGGAAAATTTCACGTCGCAAACGTACCATAGAGATCCTGTTTCTGTGACCTTGGAGAGGTCAAAAATGAAGGTCAAATGTTCAAAAAATGATCACATGCAATTTTTCTGGTCAAGGTGGTTCACACTTTTACATTTTATCGACTTTTTTTATGCATCTTAAACATGTTCTTTACTCAGACAAGCATGTAAATTTAGAAAAAGGGCATATCTGATCGTTTTTTAGACATTTGACCTTGATTTTCGGCCTATTCAAGTTCGGTTTTTGAAGAAAAACAAAAAAAATTTCTTCGCCTGAATCGTGTTTTGATGTGGAAGTGATCAGAATAGTGGGACAGCGAAGTATTTTGAACGGCAAATATGAAAAAATATCCAAAAACCAAGCCCAGCGCACTCGTCAAAGCTCGACATTGTATGGCCGTGCCCAACGCATTGGCCACCCATTGTGTGATAACGAACAGTATCACCTTCCAGTGGGTCGTCTTTCAGGGCGGCCGTGAGCTCTCCACCTTTGCATCACACTTCTGCCACTATCTCTCGCACTACGCACTTATCTTGGGTACCTCTATGGCGGAACTAATCATCGCGAGCATAAGGTTACTCACATATTTCATATGAATGACCTCGAAGATTTATGCTTGTGGTGCAGACAACCTCAATCATGCTCTGAAAACTATCGAGCGGTATACATGAAAGATTGGTATGGACTTTGGAGATTTTATAAGTTTGCCAAGCTTCATCTGAAGCGAGACTTAATTGTTGGCGTTCCCGAGGACCCTGAGCTCGTGAACATCAGTGAAGGAGGCTTTCCGAAGCAGATACAAGCGTCTCCTTCGACAGGTTCGGTCTTTCAATCTGTCGGCGAGGAACAATGTTTCTACGACTAATATGCTTGCCGTCCTGGACGAAGCACGAGCTCACGGCCCTCGATATAGTTACGCCTTAGATCAGGTATATGCAGAAGAGCTTGCATATCAGTTCGTCCGTACTGCGCTTGAACATCCCACCCCGTTCGGACGGGCGCGAATTTCTAATTTTCCAATGTCTTGATAACCTAATTATCCTGGGTACAGCTCTCATCGTCGCAAATGAAAGAGGTCCTCTCCTAAAAATAATCAGGAATCACGAGATGATTAGTGAATAAGCGTTACTTTACTGAGCCGCGGAGCAGGCGACCTAGACCCTTGGCCTGGATCTTAACAACAGAAGTGATGAAACTGCATTACTCCATCTAGACCCTAAGCTCTCTCCTTTCGAGCAGCGTAAGTGGACGCGTATACAATATTGGACCTCGTAGTGGAACAGAGGTGTTAGGGTATAAGGTCCAACTTTATACAGCCCGTACCAAATGCGCTTGGTTGCGCCGTCTTGAAAAGTGATCACGTTCAATCCCCCACCAGCAGAACACATTTCAGATTTTGCGCTTCTCTACCCAAAAAAATATACTATTTTCTTTCCTCTATTCATCTGCACTTAATTCAGGCACAGAGGGGGTTTCATTTTCACGCGCAGGGCGGTGTCATTTCCACCTTAGTATACCTTAGCCAATTTTTACACCACGAAGTTCCCAGCGATAGGTGCAGAGCGTGTCATGTACATCCTGAGTACCTAGAACACATACTATTCTTGTATCCCACTCTCGCGGGAACGATGTATCTCCACAGACACAATGCGGCCCTAAGAGTGCTTTGTTACTCCGGCCGACTACATCACAGTGAAGGAGGAGCAAAAGGGGGATATAGGTATCGAGACATTGGTCCTTGTGATCGGTGCACAAGGAGGTCCGAATCTATCGCTGATTCGTAACCTCGAAGCCACACGCGCGTGCCAAAAACATGCCAAGGCAAATGAATTTTCTTCTATCACTTTTTACATTTTTATACTATTTTTTAAAACTTTTGTCAGATTATGCGTATTTTGGGACCATAGTGAGACGTACGCGCGCAACTCACTCGCCTGCACGTTAGGGATGCTGCTAATTGTCGCAAATATAAAAATGCCGAAAAATGCGCCGATCTAAATTAAAGTATAAGTATACATCTTAGGGAATACGCTGCTGTGAAAAATTATTCAATATCGCGTGGAACTTCGGGGCACTTTGAATTGACAGCAAGTTCATTGCTTTAAAATCAAGTTTTTCATTAGTGACAATGTCGTTGTACAGTAGACTCTCCCTTCCATTACCTCCAAATTAGGTAAGCACCTTGAGCCTGGCATTAGATGCGCGAGACGATATTAAAATAATTCGCTAATGCGTCTCAAAGATATTTTCCTCCAAGCCTTAGGGGCGTGGCTTAGCCATACGGGCGTTCAGTTAGGACCTCGGTGCCGAACATCGGGCGCTTTGTGAGAGTCTCGTATTTCAGTAAAAGTAAAAGTTTCAATTTACACCAAATAACATTCATTATAAATACTTCAACAATAACTGATTACAGTGACCTGTTTTTTCTTCTTCAAATTCCAAAGTTGAATTAGCAAAACAAAAACCTTTCCAATAAAAAGATACAATTTCCCACGGTGGGCTCGAAGACAGAGAAAGTTTGACCGAAATGGATCCAAAATCTGAACGCAGAAAGTTTCTATATCGTTCAGACATTAAAAATCAGTTGAATTCAAAATTCTAGCTGCTCCCTTTCGCGAGTTACGTGCATTTTTAAATTTATACATTACAACGTGTAGTACAAAGCTTACGTAGTCGCGTAGTCTACGCTTGTAAGTATACTAAATCGGAATTTAATGTATAGAAAGAGAGAGAAAGATAGATAGAAATAGAGAGGGTGTGATTGGTTGGGAGGGATGCATGCTAAGCGTCTCAGTGGAGAGGGACAACGCCACATTGTATATATGTACATGTAGATAATTTTATGTCTAAACCAAGTATTTGTAATAAATAGGCCCTTCTCTAGGCATAAGCTAACTAATCTTTCCCCGTTATAATTTTTTCTTGAATCCCCAAAATTACCTAGTACCCTTTCTGTATCTGTACCCTGACGTTGGACGGCGACCCATCTGTTCATATCTCCTAGCAGAATGATTCTCTCACCATAATCGCAAGTACTTATCGTATAATTTAAAGTGTTCCAGAAGGCATCTTTGACTTCTCTCGAATCACTATCAACTGGGGCTTAGCACGCTATGATGAATAATCTTCTGATTCCTACCTTCATTCTAACCCACAACAATTTGGCCGATACATATCCTTGATCTTTGAGATGCTGTCTTGCTTTTTCATTCATAATCAAACCGACCCCTTGGCTACCATGTGATTCACTATCTACTCCTGACCATATTTCAAAACCACCTTCCAACGCCTCATTTTCTATGTTTCTACTTTCGCAACCCTTTTTCTTTGTCTCAGGTACACATAGAATATCTAGTTTCCTTACGTGCATAGTTTCTCGTAGTTCTCTTACCTTATGATCATTCACTCTCTAGCGTTCCAAACACCCAGTCTCCATTCATCGCCTGAAACTCGACCTTTTTTTTGTGAGACTTTTAGCTACAGTTAAAAAAAATAATTCCGATACGTTAATTTGAATCACTCAGTGTAGTCTTAAGTGGAAAATTTCGGAACACTCATTTAAATTTATCCATACTGTTGAATATATAATTTATTATATATACCATTTAATATATAAAAAATACGAAAAAAGTTGAAAAGAACAACAAAAAAACCAAATGGGACCATTCAGCCACTACGTCCTCGTCATTGGTCCTGGGTTTGGCTAAAAGTGGCAACTAAATTTTCCAAATGTAAAAAATAAGCAGCACAAACTTATTTTCGATATATTTTGGAATAACGGTAAACTTAAAAAAGCGTTGTACTCAATAAACTCAATTACGCAAGCTTTGCAGTATAGGTTGTTATGTAAAAGTCTGAAAATGCGCAACACTCGCGAAAGGGAGCAGCTAGGATTTTAAATTCAGTTGATTTTTAATGTCCAAACGACTTAGAAACTTTTTGCTTAGCAGAATTTGGATCCTTTTGAGTCAAACATTTTCAGTCTTCAAGCACACCGTTTTCCTTAGATTTTTAATTGGAAAATTCAATCAAACCTTTATCACCTTTGATCTGTGGCTTTCATTTACCGGCGAAGACTAGGCTGGCGATCTCTTGGTAACGTCAAATGACAGACTGGCGATGACTGTTTTTTTATACATAATTATTTATGATATTTTATTCTCAAAAAGTAAGTAAATACTTGTCTAAGATGGCAGTTACATGTTAGTATTAAAATACTAATAATATCGAATATAAATAAATATATAAATAAATCCTCAAAATGTTAGTTGTTTTTCATGCAGGTGATTTTTTTCCATTTTCTGACCCAGGAAAAAAGAACCCATTGAAAAGGCAACTCCGTGAATTGCGTATCTGTCATTTGCAGATTGAGATTTTTTAAACTGAATTAGTTTGCGACTATGTGAATCGGTCAGTTTCTCGAATGGTTTTGAATCTGCAATGTTCTCCAATGTCCATTTCAAGCAAAGTCATATTGAATCGGCTTACCTCTTTTTGAATGAGACCGATTTTTTCAGGTTAGGCTGCCATATTTCACATGATTTTTAAAATTCATAAATTATTGATAGATTAAGAAAAATCATACGCAAGGCTACTAGATTCCTTTTGTTGTTTTAGTTCTAGAGAGTGTGAAGGTGTTTGTGGCTTATAAATCTGTCAAAAAATAATAACGAGTAAAATTCTGTTGAAAACCAATCGGCGGCAATCTGGAATTCCAGTGACAGATACGCTATTCAAACGACTTCAAAACCCATGCAATGCAAGTGAATGGATTTTTGTTTCCTGGGGAGCGAGGTTTCAAAAGTTAGTCTTCTCGGAATCGAGATTAAATAATTTTTTTACGCGCTTCTTGATTGGAGATTGTAAGAAATGAAATCAATTTCTAGCAATAAGATTTCGAGGTGTTTTGGGTAATGAGTTTGAAGTTAGTTTCTGAAATTCTTCTGTTCCATTGACATTGAAATGTACTTCACCCATCGGCTATGAAATTAATTTCGAAATTGTCTAGTTACAAATATATATATATATATATATATATATATATATATATATATATAAACATTCATTCATACATACATACATACATATATATTCTCTTGCTCAGGCCGATCAACTTACAGAAGAACAAATCGCAGAATTTAAGGAAGCCTTTTCGCTCTTTGATAAGGACGGTGACGGCACCATAACAACGAAGGAACTGGGTACAGTCATGCGCTCTCTTGGTCAGAATCCTACGGAGGCCGAGTTGCAGGATATGATAAATGAAGTAGACGCAGACGGTAAGCACTATCTATTAACAAAATTCTTAGAAACTTGAGCAATTTAAACTTCAAGAATCAAAACCGAGAAAATTTTAAGAAACATTCATGCAAATACAACCATTGAAAACTAAAAAAAAAAACCATTTCAAGAAATTTGAAAAAAAGACAGTGACCTTCAAATTTCCTGCCTTTTTTCTTTTGCGTGTATTTCTTGCATTCTATTTTGTTGATGTGTAAACATCTTAGACCTCGATATCGGGAGTCGCGCCTGTGTCGAGTGAAAACATGGCTCGAAAGTGTAATGCAAGCCTCTCTCAAAAATGCTCTCTCTACCTCTCAAAGGTTTTTTCAAACAACTTCTAATAGAATTAGCACATACTGCCCTTCATTTATGCCCACAAAACGGGTAATTTTATCACCTTTCGTGCAATAATTGAAAGAAAATGTACAGTTTATTATTATTAAAACTAGGGTATTTGTTGAATCTAATGGAAAGTAGATGTCTGGAAACTTTTGCAGGGCGTTACGTAGAAGAGAAAATAAATTTGTATACTCCTAAATGTACGTCTGTTACTATTTGCTTTATGTAAGATTTCAATTTCAGTTAAAGTTTACCGATGATGTTTATACATAAATCTGTCTTGGTTCGTAGTTTAGGACGCACGTGATGTTTTTTTTAATATTGAAGAAAAAAAAATTAGAATCATTTATCAATGTTTTGGTGTTCATTCCAAGATCATAAGGTTGCCTTGAAGTAATAATAATTGGTTTAAGTAATTAATAATTATAATATATATATATATATATATAATTACAAAAACAGGTTGAATAACCACTGCAGGGTCCCACCGGGAGCCACTGCCATCTATGAAAATGACACCGGCTCCCAGTAGAACCGCGGTAAATCACATCTCTTGCCACAGGGCACGACGAAATTACAACAACAGGCCGGCGAAAACCTCGTGTGACTTGAGCCTTGGGGTTACGAACCGGTGATAGTTTCGCACCTCCGAGAGCACCAATCAGAAGAACAATTACTTTAACCGAATATTTTAGGTACATTTGCTGCAGTTTCCTTTTAGGGTCTTGATACATCTCCTCCTTTACCTTTTTCTTGGCAGTGATGTAGTAGTCAGTGGGCAGTTCGTTTCCCTAAGTCTTGGAGAACAATGTCAGGCCTCGAATGTGCAATGGACACTGCTCTCCAACAATCGTAGTTCCCGAAAATGTTGCACTTCTCCTGTTGGACAATTGTCTCATCTCCCTCGGAGCGTTCGGCTGGGAAGGGTCGCGGCCAAAACGATAAGAGCGACGAAGACCGTAGTAAAGCACTCTTATGCCTGTAAAGATTGGGATCTGAAATGCGACGGTACGCCATCTGGTGGCCAAATGTAGTACTAAAATAATGGGGCCATATTCGTCGTATTACGGGTTTTTCTACATGATCCACTTAAATTTTATAATAAAAATTATTATTATATTAATATTCCGTTCAGTTTAAAACAATGTAATCAATAAAAAATTCAAGTAGCACCAGAAGACAAGTTTGGATTCGTGTATTTGGGTCTCATAAAGTTGAAAAAAGTGTTTTTTCCTTCTTGTCTTCATTAGCCATAGCATATCTTGAAAAAATAATGATTTTCTAACTGGATGCTACTATTTTCTTTTACTTTAATATGATAACACAGTTAGGAACAACTTAAAATGAGTCATTATACCCAATTTATATCCAAATTATCCACTTTTCAAGGATATGTGTCCAATGTATTTATTGTAAAAACTAGATGGAAGGCACTTTTTTGTACAATATGAGAGGGTCTGAAATTTTCACAAAAAACGTAATTTATATTCCTTTATAATATATTTTTAATTCAGTTTCTAAAGTACGACTACCTAGCCATGTTCAACCCTCTCCTTAAATGTATATATGTATGTATACCATTAAGCCATTTCCCTTTCGGGGTAGGCGTGACACTACCCGATTCGGGTAGTGTTTCTAGGTGGATAGTTTCTTGTAGTAAATAACTACAAGTGTGGGCCCACCTCACCCACGACGGGCCAACTGCACGCAGTATTCCCGAACGGTCACCCATCCAAGTACTAACCGCGCCCAACACTCCTTAACTTCAGTGATCTAACGAGAAGTGGTGTTTTCAGCGTAGTATCGCCGTTGGATTATAATAATAATTTAAAAAAACATTTTTTCAGATACTGACTCCCAGTTCTTCGAAATAATTGCAAAATAAATTAAAAACCCTTCGCACCGCATGTATTAGAGGTAAAGTGACCCCTTTGTTGCCTCCATATTGCCTATCACGTGACGCTGTGACATCATGATTTCAGATCCCTATACGTCGTTCCCGAATGAGTGGGACACCTGGATAGTATGTGTTCTCGGTACTTAGCGTGTGTATGAAACGCTCTGCACCTATCTTTGGGAACTTCTTGACGTAAAATGCGGTCATGGTATACTGAGGTGGAAATGTCACCGTCGCGGCATGCAAAAATGTAATCCTTTGTACCTGAATTAAATCCTGATAAGCTGAGGAAAGGTAATAGTTTGCTCCTTGGCAAGGACTGATCTTCTACATGTCTGTGAAAGTTTCCGTGCATTTTCTTGTCGAGTAGCTTTTGGCGAAATTTCTCAACCTAGGCTTTCTTTACTTAGGATTTTAGAAGTGAGGTATCTAGATGGAGCAATGTACTTTCCTCACTTCCTTATGTTAAAATTCAGGCCAAGGGTCTCGGCGGCCTGCTTTACGGCCTTGTAAAGGAACGCTCCTTTGCCAATCATCTCGTTTATCCTGACGGTCGAATTGATATGCAAGCTCTTCTGCATATGCATGATCTTACGCGTAACGATATCAAGGGCCGTAAGCTCGTTCTTCGTTCATTGAACCACCCCAAACGAGTAGAGTAGAACCGGGACGGCATCTACTTCGGAGAGACTCCTTCAATGATGTTACGTCATGAATGCAGCTTTGAGGCACGCCCAGGTATGTATATGTCTCTGTAGTGTCAAGATGTCTGATAACAGAGGTAGAAGTGTGATGCAAAAAAGCAGAGGCCTTATGATATCGCCCTGAAAGACTCCCCTTTGGAAGGTGACGTTGTTCGTTGTCACCCAATAACTTCCAGGTGAGATAGTAAATCTAGTTTTCCAAAGGGGCATCAATCTCTCTATGCATCTCACTATGTGTGGATGAACCTTCAAGCTTTCCAACAGACAGATGATGAATCTATGCGAGGTTGAATCGAAAGCTTTCCGGTAGTCAATCTAGGCCACCGACAGGGCGTGCGGATGCGCTGCTGCATCTTTGCAGACGCACCTGTCAATTAGCAGGTTCTCTAGGCAACCTGCCACGTTGTCCGCGCCTTTCTCTCTAAACAGGCTTAATTCTTCGAACAATCCTTTGAACAATCCTTTCAACAAGTCGCCTTTCATCGGTAGGAGTTTAGTGCGTGCTAACACTAGCCATTGCGGAATGGGCGTCTCCGACTTTATGTATGAGGTGATGATGCGGGCTAGATGTTTGTTCGTGGAAGTAAACTTCCACCAGAAGTTCTTTATACCATCTGTTCCTGCAGCGGGAAAGTTCTTCGTGCCCCTAAGTGCTTTTTTCACCTCTTCGGCAGCGATTGATGGACATTTCTCCTCAGATACTATGAGGTTGTCGCAATGCTCCTTGAAGCGGATATCTTTAGTGTTTTCTTTCAATATCAGTGTTTTCGGGATCTTGTATACCTCGCTCCAAAAAGTCTATACCTCATCGAGCTTGGGTGGATTTTTGACATAAATAGGGAGATCGCGGAAGAGGCGCTATAGGTCAGCGAGAAACTGTTGATTCTCCCTGACCCATCCCTTCCTCTTCTTTATTCTTCTCTTTGCGCCAGATAACACTCGTATTTTGTCAACATTGTGCTGCTTGATTGTCAGCAGCTTTAATTTGTTCAGTGATGGTAGATCCTCATTTCGTGTGCGAACTTTCGAACCCTTTCCGTGAATGCACAGTGGGTCAGGAGACCTGAAATCTTAGCCAAAAACAAAGTGTGGAATTTAAATAAACAAAATCATTTATTATTTTGTAGATACTTCAAAGTACTCAAAATTTGACTTTTACAATAATATTTGCCTATTACTATTATATGGGCCGGGAGACCTGAAGTCTTAGTCGAAAACTAAGTATGGAATTTAACGCATTATGTTTTGCCCATCCAATTTTCTTGTTCAGATACAAGCGTCTTTGCGTCCTTTGAAACTATCGTCTGTTTTAGCCTTCGATTTGAATCAGCCAGATCTTGGGGCTTAGGAGGAACATGGATGTTGATATTCTTCCTTGTCCTGAAATCGTTATCATTTCTCAGGTGGTGCCTGCTTTCCGCGGTTGGTCTTAATATCGATTTTCCTCTTCGTCTGCGGCTTGATTATACAGCGATTGGAGAAGCGTTCTGCGTACATACCCAGTTTTCGACATTTTTCTCAGCACCCCGAACTCTAGGATGATCGGCACTGTTTTTGACCCATTGTCGGGTGCTCTGCGCGTTCGATCGTTTTGAACCGCATCTACAAATTTGTTGTGGTTTGGTGGTGTCATTGTTGTTGCCACGAGCAACTAGGGAAAGGGTTTGTCCATTCTTGCAGAGCCCCGCATGCAAGGTTAGGGCTGCATACTCTTGAGAGTTCGTCCGATTTCCCAAAGTCACCGTTTAAGACACCTCACCCAGGTGCCATTCAGCTTTTGGCACGGTTATTATATATTGTAACCATATTTTTTGCAGGAATCCTTGGTACAGAGACCCTGTATCCACAACCTGAGGCTAGAGGAGCCCCCACCTCTACCGCGACATGCAGATTATTTTTTTCAAGCGACGTTCATTGGCTGCCCCGGTCTTGTATTGATGCGCCCCCTGTGAGAAACTTTTTGAACTGCGCATGTGCCGGAAAGCGCGGGTTGATTGAAATAAATAAACACTATCAATAATAATACAGATCAATAAAATCGACTCTCAGTTTAGTAGCTCGCAGTTTAGTAATTCAGGGTGTCTAGCGGACTGGGGAACCAGAAATTTTATTTGACCGTGAAAAACCCAGGAATTTTATTTAGGACCGGGAATTTGTTGTATTTTATCGAAAAATCTACTTTTTTCTACGTTATCTTTTCATTCCATTTCTACTTTATCTAAAGTCGCAATGTTTCTTCCTATGCTTAATCTATGTACCGATTTATGTAATATTTTACTGGTTTTTTAAATGTAAAATTGGTTCCAATAACAGATAGTTTGCTTAAATCTGCCCGCAATGCACAGTTTACGTTGCTTCGAATAACGCTAAACTGGCTGCAAATAAAAAGAATTTAGATGAGAAACAAGCAAAAAAGAAAAAAGCAGAAGAGGCCAAAGAACTTGAAAATCAAAAAAGAATAATTTGGAAAGTAGCTGCCGAGAAGGCAGAAGTTTTACAAGACAAAATCAATTATCTGAACGGACGCCAGCGTGCGGTGTAATACTTAATTGATTTTCGATTATATAATATATATGCTAACACACACCGAGAAGGGTCCGCACTTCTCGGTAGTGCCGGGACATTGATATCATCACTACAATGATCTTAATATATATAAATGTACACAAAGATCTTAATTCGATAATTATAGTGATGCTACCAACTACCGACTAAAAACCCTGTCTCCTTGGCATGAATCCCCCCGGAACCGCTTTCGCATTACTTCAGGGGGTGCCGTTTTTTGGCTGTGCCTCGGCCTTCATTCTTTTTGCCAGATTGGCTTACTTCCGGTGAACTGGGCTTTGTTGTCGGACCTGCCAAGCTACGATGTTAGCTTGCACGTCCAAGAGGCTTCCTCATGGAGGCTGCCTGCCTGAACGCCAAGCAACTCCTTGTCCCCGGGCGATGGTCTGTCTGGGGCTTACCTTCCTTTGCGGCGCAGAGGTAGCACTGCGGTTTGCTTTCGCATACCGCAGCTTTATGCCCCTCTTTGCCGCATCGCCAGCATGATTTGGTCCTATCTGGACCCTCGCAGTTCGCTGCCATGTGGCCGAAGCCCAGGCAGCCAGATATTCTGCCAGCTCCACGAAAGCCTTCAGATTGCCTCTGAAGGGTCTTTTTGTGAGGCTGACCCTGATGACACCAACCGCTTTGCCGAAATGTTTCCGAACGGCTTCCTCTACTTCTTCTGTATCTGTCGTCGTATCGAGGTCCAGAATCTCGACCTCGGTGCGTGGGACAAGCTCACGTACGCTACCCCCGTCCCCAACCGCCTCCTTGATGGCAGCCGAAAGCTCAGCTCTGCCCTTTGATGCAGGTCTCAGTTCTACTAGAACCTTGCCGTGTCTAGTTTGCCTGACCCCCTTGATTTTTACGCTAAGGGCGTCAGGTTTCACCTTCTTCTTGAGGTCCTTGAGGACCGTCGCGTAGCTAAGTCCCACGGTCGGTTTGATAAGGACCGCCTCGGTTCTAGGTCGCATCTGCCTCTTCTTCCGTTTTGGCACAGACTGTTGCTTTTTTTCACCTTTTTCGGTGTCGAGGTCGTTGGCGCTGGAGCGTTACGTTTCCTCGGCATTTTACTTCTCGGCTTGGAAGGACTCATCTCTACTGGACTCGCTTCCTATCACGGAGAGTGGAAGCTGCCACGGCTTCCGCAGTCAGAGTGCAGCTTTCGTCTGTCTTCTTCTTTGCCTTCTCCTTTCGGAGCATGGCTCTCGTTCTGGCAGTTCGTCCAACGTTATCGATCAAATCCCTATGAAGCCCTTCGGTTATCATGGAGTGATCACGCAGTTCGTTCATGAGCCGCTCCGCTCGGTCCAGCCCATCCCTGATTGGCAGCCACATAGCCCTCTTTGTGCTGCTAAAGTACACCATTTCTTTTATGGTGCCTCGTAACTCTTCAAAGAGATCATACATCTCTGAGAGTTTGGCATCCATTTCTGCGATGTCCACCATGTTGATCCATGGAACCGGCACCGGCCACTGGGGCTTGCACCCGATCGGAACTGGCGGGGTGATTTCTACTCCCTTGGAGTATTGTGTTTTTCTCGTACCCGCTCATAACTGGTTTCTTGTTCGGGGTTCCTTCCCCTAGCTGGTTTTTGTCCACCGCGGGTATTTGATTTCCCCGCTACCACCCATATCTGGGAGGCGTTCCCCTATCCGCAACCTGGGGAGGCGCCCGATGGGAGACCAGCAACCTCGCACGGGGCTCATATAAGTATATCATACTTATATTTTATTTTTTCATTCTCCAGATTTTAATAGCATTTAAGCAACTACTTGTGATTCTAACTGCATAAATTAAGAAATATTTATTTCACGTGTTATGAAAGTTTTATAATATTATATATAATATTATATTGTATTAAAATTCCTATTTCTATGTATACGTTCACTTTAAAAAAACACTAAAATAAATCTAAAAAATGGTCAGGGGAAAAAGTTTTGACCGTGAAAATCCCGGGAATTTCAAATTGCCTGATGAGTAGACACCCTGTAATTCCTAGAACTTCTGGCACACGCAGTTTCTAAGTTGAATGGGCGAGAGACAGTTGCGACTCTTGCCTAAAAAAACACTAGCAGCGTAGCGGAAAGACGCAGTACGCGGGTACTCACTCGACTATATTGCGCAATATTATGCATTCCATTTGGAAACGGTTCAGACGCGGTGAGAAATATAACATTTCCTTCAAATAGTACAATTTGCGATCTAAAAATCAATATTATAGAATCAAAAAGCGACTCAAATATTTCGCGGAATAGTGAGTTTTGTAGCATGACGTCGCGGTCATTGAAGGATAGGTGGAAATGTCAGGAAGGTTAGCATAGTTCTTGACATAGGAATGCAGACAACTTTTCGGACAAAATATTCTAAACGTATAGGTAAATTAATAAGGTTTTCCAAGCGTAGAATGCATTTGCCCGATTCTATTTGATCCTTGTCGAGAAATACAATCAACTGTCCGAAATTTGAGGTTAGAGTACCCGTTCTGATGTACTGACCTGAAATTTTGAATATTTTATTTTATTTCGTGAAACTGTAAGGTTTTCAACCCATAAAAGGATCAAACAGAATTGCGTAAATGCATTCTACACTTGAGAAATATTACTATTCGTACATTTATGACCTATTTTTACGTTTAGAATATAATTCATGTGCATTATCTTACGTGTGGCGATATGAAGGGCCGTAAGCTCGTTCGTCGTCCATCGAACCACCTCAAACGAGAAGAATAGAATCGGGACGATAAGCATGTTAGTCGCAAGTACCTTGTTCAACGCCGACAGATTTGAAGACCAAATTTGTCGAAGTAAATGCCTGCTTCTGCCCATCCAGTGTCAATATGTCTTATAACACTTATATCCACAAGCTCGGGGTCCTTCGGAACGCCAATAATCTTTCCTTTCTTCATATGATTCTAGAGCTAAGACTACGAAGTTAAGCCCACCTATCACTTTCCGCTCCGGGACCAGATATCAAAAGCTTCATGTGGAAGAAGTTTTCTTCACCCCACCAGCATTTGGCCCGTATTTTCACCTAATGTCTTAAGTCGGAAGAGCCTATTCCGGGGTGGTTGGTGGAAGGACGCACAGTGCTCCTTCCGAAGACGCGCAATTTGTCTGTTCCTAAGAATTATAGGCCAATAACTTGTCTGAACACGCTGTATAAGTTTTCCAAGCGAAGATTCATTTAAAGCGAGGACGACTTGCTGAGATTTCCGAGGACCCTGAGCTCTTCGGCAGAAGCTCTATAGTATACGTTGGCACTGGAGAGACATACCAATGCCCAGGCGAGCAAACATCTTCTCCGATGAATTTGGCTACAGCACATATAGTCGCAAATAGACGAGTCCCTATTCTTAAAATGATCAGGAAACACTCTTGGCCTTAACTTCAATGCCAGGGGTGAGAAAAATGCATAAGATATTATCCATCTCGAATACTCATTCCTGAAGGCTCGGATCAAGAAAGCTGAGGAGAAAAATTTCTGAAAACAGCTCCTCGACAAGAGGTGAAGGCATCTTCAACGAAAATGTAAAGGTTCAGTTGATGTCGTATAAGGTAACGTTTGTTTCCTCAATTCACCCGGATTGAAGTCGGGCACGGATGGTTTTATTTTAGCATGTAAAGACCTAGGACACATATCTAGTATTCCAACTCATGTGGGAACGACGTACATCCTAAGGCACAATACGGCATTAAGAGTGCTTTATTACTATCTCTGTCACTTTTACGGCATTAGCCTAATATTTTCGACAAATGTTCCTGTCGCGCACTCGCCTCACATAGTTCTTCTTGACTTCGAGAAACAAACCATGTTCGTTATCGAATTTTCGGCTCCAGCCGAAAAGAACATCGCTGCCAAGGAGAATGAAAAGAAAGAAAACTATAAATGCCTTATAAGGAAGTTGCGACGGTTATAAGCAGAATATTCTGTTAACTTGATCATCGGTGTTCTTGGAGGTGCCAAGTTTTCAATGGTTAATAACCTGAAAAGCATCCTTGCGTGTTAACGAAATGCGAAGATACTTGCTGGGGAATTGCAGAAGGCGGTCGTCCTTGGGTCGTTCCGTGTCTCCAGGGTACACAAATTTGAAACTAGCACAACTCTGCGATCTGTCATTTATGGGTTAATTGTTAAGATTGGCCAAAAACAGCCTAAATGCATCTAATACTGTGAAAAGCGCAATGCTGATAATAACATACAACCTCAAACTCACAAACCCCAAGCCCACAAAACCCAAATCCACAAAACCTAATTTCACAAACCCCAAGCCCACAAACTGCAAACCCACAACCCACAAACCCCAAATTCACGAACCCCAAGCCCACAAACCCAAAACCTACTACCCCCCCCCCCCCCCCCCAAAGAAGCATATCAATGTCCGAACTTCGACCTTCTCGTGGTGATATGCGTGATTAAGTTGAAATCTAACGGAAACCAATGAAGTTAAGGCAACTAGCTTAAAAAATAACACCATTTATTTTTTACACAGAATTAGAAATTTAACTCGTTCCAAGTGACTACATTTACTTAACATTCTACAATTTATAAGTCTCTATTATTTTTTAGTCAACTTACATCTGACCATATGTGACATTATGGGGTTTGTGGGATTGGAGAATGTGAGATTGAGGTTTGTCGTTCATGGGTTTGGGGTTTGTAAGTTTAGGATTTGAGGTATTAAGGTTTGTGGGCTCGGGGTTTGTGGGTTTGAAGTTTGTGGGCTTGGGTATTGTGAATTTGGGGTTTGTGGGCTTGGGGTGTGTGGATTTGTGGGCTTGGGGTTTGTGGGTTTGAAGTTTTTGGGCTTGGGATTTATGGACTTGGGGTTTATGGGTGACAGGTCGCAGAGTTGTGCTAGTTTCAAATTTGTGTTGAGAATGTAAAATTATACTGGAATCTTATTTTTGAGTTTTTGATCAACTTAATTTTTCGAGAGGATACCTGTTTTACTGACTTTTGAAATAGACGTGCAGAATACTTGACGTTTGGTATAGTATTACGCATGATTATTATATAGGAATTGCCTGGTCGCAGGTGACCATTTAGATTGAGTTGTCAAGAGTATTTTTAAAAAAAATTTACCGAGGTGTATCGAGAATTGTGACGCAGGCAGAATTGTGTCCATTTTTCCCCACTGTGCGTGGTTTCAGCTGAAACTTTACAGCGACTTCGCCGGGAACGGGTGCAATTTTCTAGAATGGAACTTCGGTAGAGTATAGCCCTACTAGGTAGTTTTTCCCGGAGAAAAAAATTTTTGATTGGATAAAGATTTATTGAGGTTGGGGACGGGGGATTTTTCGAATGTACTAACTTGCTTTCGTATGAAATGAACAAAATTTTGTCCTGTATGTTTTTGGTAGATTTTTTATGATCTATCTAATGTTTGTAACTATTTTTACATTCTCATCGAGAGAAGGTATTAGATTTGTGTAAAATTTGACCAGCCCCCCCCCCCCCCCCCCCCCAATTTTTGTCAAACGTCCACGTTTTGAGACCCCCTGAACCCAAAAAACAGGTTTTCGCGAATGTGTCTGTTGTATGTATGTGTGTATGTATGTAGATTTTTATTTTGTTAGCACGATAACTTTCGAAAGAATTGACAGATTGGATTGGGCTTTGGTATACTCTTCAAGTGTCCTAAAATGAAGGTCAAGTTCGTTAGCCAGCCATTTTGGATAAAAATTCCAAAATTAAGAGCAATTTGAAAATTTTTGAGACCACTTTTTTTCAAAATTTGAAAATTATATGTACGGCTGTTCATAGTACTCGGAAATCCCAATAATCTATTCTTATAACATTTTTCGATAAAATGAAAATTTTCAGAGTTATAGCATTTTCAAAATACAAAAGAAGAAACGAAAATTAACATTTTCAGCCAAACAACGCACGATACGAAAAAAAGTCAAGGCAAGAAAAATGTTTCTTTTTGCACGCCCTACAAGATCGTCATAACGACTTTTTGAATTTTTTTGAAAAATCGTAAATTCACATTTTCATTGCACAAAAAATAATGAAAAATCCAAAAATTCAATGTTACGATGAAACTATGCAAGATACGACAAATGAGGATTCAACAAAATTTGTGCGTAAAAAAAAGATCTACAAATTTGTTATTGGTCACTTTTCGATGGGATGTGTAGTTTTTGTTTTAGGCGTAAAAAGAACATTAACAGTGAAAAAATCAGCCCGATAAGTGGGCAAATTCTCATCAAAACTTTGCTTATTTTATTTCTTTTTCATCTCGTGTGTGTTTTTTCAGAACACTTCATTGTTTTTATGTTCTCAATATTATTTTTAACCGTTAAAACAATAAAATAACTATCATTAATGCTCACGGTACTTAAAAAAATTTGGATTTTTACATTCTCATCCAAAGAAGGTATTAGATTTGTGTAAGATTTGACCCCCCACCCCCCGGTTTTTGTCAAATGTCCATTTTTCAATAATCATTTTAAAATTTATCATATATATGTTCCAAAAACGTCTTAGATACTTTTTTTCTCCCCTTTGCAGGTAGTTGGAAAAAATCTTTCAAATTGTATGATTTATTAGAAAGATACGGAAATATACGCTGAAGTAATGGAATTCCCTTCTTCATTTGATATCAAATACAAATTCAATCTTTTTCATCTAAAGAACATAGAACATAACATATAGTCGTTGCGAAGCGCGACTACGAAATATCGAGCGCGAAGCGCGAGTGTCTTGATGAGAATGTGTTCGTCAAGGTCGAGAGAACCTTAAATAAATTAGTTCTTTTTATGTTAAACTGACGTAATTAAACCAAAAGCAAGTCATGACGATGGAGTTTACTAAGAGAGTATTAGCTCGCGAAGCGCGCAATAGCGAGCATACGAAGTACGAAAACGTAGAGGAACCAAGCTTAAAGCGTCAGGCAAATGTGTCTGAGCGCGTAGCGCGAGGTGAACACATTACCGAGCGCGAAGCGCGAGATGAATACTTAATCGAGCACGAAGCGCGAGAGCCAACAGATGCGCGCTCTAGGCGCGCTCAAACTTGCGATATTGGATTTTGTCAAGTTTGACCCATTTTATATTTCTAAGTGAAGATCAAGGCAGTGGGTGCATTCTCTGGGTTAAATTGTGGATCCCTATTCGAGCGACCTCTGAGCTATGAAAGAATTGTTTAGAACCAAAATTCAATATGGCGACGTATACCGGAAAAATTTGAATACGCTCAAATTATTTGTATAGTAATTTAGAGTAAGAATTACATTTATTGACATTTTAAGAAGATTTGAGTATGGAATTGAGACGTTAAAAATATATTGAATTACATACACAGTAAGGTGGGCCGAAAATACAACATTTTTGAAGATCGAAATGGTTAATGCTGAAAAGTTGTTATGTTATATTACAAATAAGAACCTCTAATGACTTTTTCAAATCAAATATAGTCCTACGGCAGGGCTCACCACTTTCAGCAGGTGCAGACTGACGACAAGTGCGAGACTGACAGGAAGTTTTGCCCTAATTTTTTTCTTCATTTTCCAGGAATCCTGGAAAGGGTTACGGTCTTTAAGGTCACGGTTCGTTGCGGCTCATTGTTCACACCGAAGGGTTTGATTTTTTTCTACTCGAATTCACAATACATTTTTCCAAATTGTAATTTACCGTGAAGGATTAGGGACGAGTCGAAGGTCAAGTTCGAAGAAAATTTATGAGGGCCGGTTTGATCTAGTCTCCGTTACTGACACTGTCAGTCTTGTCAGTCAGACTGCATTCTGGTGAGCCATGTCCTACGGTGTCGAAATGAAGTTAAATTTTTGAATTTGGAGAATTCAAACCAATTTTCCTATGAGGACGAAAATTAGGGCATTTTTTTTATGTCAAGTTTTTGGGATTAAATGCTACGCCGTATGACAGTAGGAATTGAATGCAACGCCGCACAGTGGACCTTTTTTGAAATTCTGTCTCAAAATCGTAGAACTTTGGATCGGAATGACCTAGAGGTATATATATATATTTTTTTTTTAATTAAAGAAAAAATCTTTCCGAATGTAGAAAAATTATAGAGAAAGTCGAACAAAAAAAATTGTGACCTTGAAAATCTGTGTTGAAGATGGAATTTTCGGCAAAAAAAATAATCGTTTATTGAATACCAAGAACGCTTAGATTTTACTTTTTATGTGCTATACATGTTTTCATATAGATTTTTACATGCCCAATCTGAATCTGACATGTGCATCGTTGTAAGACAAAATCCAAAATGGCGGAGCCAATATAGCAGACTAAAATTGTAAAACGAAACCGATTTGACTAAAATTTGCTACAAGGTGGGTTTGCAGGTCATGATTACAAATCCAAGGTCAAAATTTGAAAATTCAATATGGCACATCCAATATGGCGGACCAAAATTGTAAAAGGGAACCGATTTGACTAAAATTTGCTACGAGGGGTTTTTTCGGGTCACTGATTTCAAATGCAGGGTCGAAATTGAAAAATTCAAAATGGCGGACCAGTCTTGTAAAAGGAAACCGATTTGACTGAAGAATGCTGCTCGGGGGTTTTTAAGGGTCGCTGATTTTAAATCCAGGGTCAAAATTAAAAAATTCCAAATGGAGGATCCAATATGGCGGACCAAAATTGTAAAACGAAACCGATTTGACTAAAATTTGATACAAGGGGGTTTGTCGGGTCGCTGATTTCAAATCCGGGGTCAAAATTGAAAAGTCAAAAATAACGGATCCAATATGGTGGACCAAAATTATAGAACAAAGTTTATTTGACCTAAAATAGTTTTTTTTTGCGCAATTTTGGTCCACCGTTCGGAATTTTTCAATTTTTATCCCGGATTTGAAATCAGCGACAGAATTTCAAAAAAGGTCCACTGTGCGCCATGGGAATATTGTTTATTTTAAAAAGTTATTATACATTTTTATTTGTAATAAAATTCAGCAACTTTTCAGCACTAGCTATTTTTGATTTTCAAAAATGTTGTATTTTCGGACCACCCTAATATGCAGTAACTGACTGTAATTAAATATTCTTTAACAATCGCATGTAGTTTCTTACCCGAACTTTCTCTGTTTTTATCAGTTGCTATTGACATAATTGTGCCAATAATAACGGATAATGCGAATAAATGTACCTCTTACCCTACTTTGTATAATACATTTAATTATAGAAATAGGAGTAATGTTAAGGGTTACTTAGTGACACAGATTTTTCGGTAAATGATTCTTTGATTGATATATCTAAGGCAATGAGGCATATATGCGCACTTGGAATAACTGCCACAAATCTCAATGGATTTTGATAAAAATTGGTATGCCCTAGTTTCTTTGGTCGCTGATGATGAAACCCGGGTCAAAATTGAAAAAGTCAAAATGGTGGATCCAATATGGCGGATCAAATATGGTAACCTAAAATGCAAAAGTTACGTGATTTGAATGAAAGTCATTACTAAATGGTGTTTTTGGTCGCTGATCCGCCATTTTTAATTTCTCTATTTTGATTTAATGATAAATGCGAAATTACTTGCTTCCACCAGATTGCCGCTTTTTGTTTTAAAACGGTCCCACGTGTTCCCCTCTTTTGGAATGACATTCGGGGGTTCAGGTATTCTCTAGTTATACCTTTTCCGCATTTTTTCGAATAGTTTTCCAACAAATTTTCCAAACATTTTTTCAACAATTTTCAACTGTAAAATCTCTATTTCAATTCAGCTTTGAACCCGCCATGATTAAACTACAAGCCCTAAACAATTATAATGGGTGAAAACCCTTAAAATGTGTAGAAAAAATTTAGGAATTGCCGCCACGCGAGCGCAAGTGTGACGCCAAATCACGCGAGCGGATGAAGGTTAAATATGTTGTTTAAACGTGAAATAAAAGTTTTTTTCTTTTGCAACGTTTTGTTTGGAATGACTAGGAAGTAGAAGACCACACTACTCAGTAGGATTAACATTTGAAAAAGCGCTGTGAATTCTTTATCTATTGGCTGTTTTTTCTTCAATTTTTAAAGTAGTGGGTACGAGCTTGCTTTGCTAAGTACGCTTGAGCTCTTGGACCTGAGTCTTTGCCTTTTAACAGCCTGTTCATTTGTCTGCACCAAGCTATTACATACGTGACGGCAATCAATTTCATAAGAACCTGATAACAAGATTCAACATTTTTAGTGCAAGTTATAAAGGTAAAGTCAAGTAAGAGATACAGGGGCATAATCAGATTGCTCACAACTCCGAGTCATGGTTCCACTCTCCCCAGGAGTTGAGCCCTACCTTTCCAACAGGGTTCGGTAGTCCCATACGACGTCTACCAAAAATCACCTACGTCGACACCTCTTGACTATTCCCCACCAGTGATTCTTTTTTTTTTTAATGTACATAAGGGCCATGCACATACCACGTGGTCAGTCTAGGGGCGGGGGGTTCGGGGACAGACTCGGGGCGGGGGGTTTTGGCAACCAGTCCCGCTGGGACCCGCGGGGGGCCGGGGGAGGCTAGAATCCACGTGGACACACGTTCCCCTAAATCTGCGAAAATATGTTTGAAACCTTGAGTTGTCAATTTAAAAAAAAAATGGAATCAAGATTTTCAAATTTATAAGAAAAATAAGAGTGATAATGGTGCTTGAAAATAACACTGTTCAACCAGATAAATATTAAATTTCATTACAAAATACATTTAAAAATGTTACAGGCATCAATGCACCTCTAAAAAGGTTTTCCGATAAGAAATTTTGATTATGGTATTAATTGAAAATATGTTTGTAACTTGCTGTTTCAAATACTTCTGATCATATGTAGGGGTTTTCACCATATAAATGAACACCAGAAAAAAAATGACAAGATCCAGGAATCAAAAGTGAAAATACGCAGCGCATTTCTGAAATCCTGATTTTGCCATTAATTGAAATTTTCTTTATAAATTGTGGTTTAAAATTGGGTTTCGCATGTGTGGGCCTTTTTAGCGTAGAAGTACAGAAGAAAAAATTCTAAGGAATACCAAATTCCAAATTTTGAAAATTTACTGTAATTTCAATTTCGATACCTCGGTCTTGCCAATTTTTTAGTTTGTTTTTGTGCTTAAAAAATTCCAGATATGCGCATAAAAAGTTGTAACCCATAAATTATAAAGATAATTTTATTATCGCTCCTTCAGGCCTCCTTGCTTTTGAAGACAAATAATATATATATATATATTGGATGATGAACTTCGTGGAGATTTTTCCGAAGAATCCGACCTCTGGACTATCAGTTGTGGTGTGTACAATGCAGCGAGAACTTTGGCAGATGCAAGCCGTAAAACAAAACCAACGGTTGATCATAAGACCAAAAGAAGAATGCATCAACTCAGCACAAAGATAGGCTGGGCTAGACAGTACGCGTCCCGCATTCAGTGTGTGATTGACTACATAACATCTGGCAGGAATTTCACTGCCAAGGTTCGACGGTTCGCGCGCGAACTGCGGATCCGTCATCACACAATCAACAAATCAAAGCTAATGACCATCAGACAGCATATTGTTGACAGAATACGAATACTATCTAACGCTAGGAGAAGTCTAGAGCGGAGAGAGAGGTGGGTCAGAGAAAATCAAGAATTTTCATCTGATCCATCTAAACTCTTCCAAGACCCTCCAATTACTGTCGACCATCCGCCCAAACCAGAGGAGGTCGAAGCATTTTGGAGAGAAGTCTACGAGGTCCAGCATCCACTTCAAGAAGACTCAAAGAACATAAATAGCTTCAAGGAGCTGTGCAATGCCCTCATAACACCTGAGGAAGAATGCCCACTATCACTACTGAGGAGGTGAAAAACGTATTAAGAGGCATGAAGAACTTTCCCGCTTCGGGACCAGATGGTATCAAGACCTTCTGGTGGAAGAAGTTTCCTTCTACCCACCAGCATCTGGCCCGAATTTTCACCTCATATCTAAAGTCGGAAGAGCCTATTCCGGAGTGGTTGGTGGAAGGGCGCACAGTGCTCCTGCCTAAGACGGGCAACTTAGCTGACCCTAAGAATTACAGGCCAATAACTTGTCTGAACACACTGTATAAGATCTTCACAGCCATCCTAAATGATAGGATTCTTCGGACAATTGAACCTGTGTGGCGAGAAATGTATGAACATCGTGGCTCGAAGAAAGGCGTAGCAGGATGTCGGGAGAACCTGCTCATCGATAGATGTGTCTGTAAAGATGCAGCATCCTATCAACGATCTCTATCGATGGCCTGGATAGATTACCGAAAAGCTTTTGATTCAACCTCCCATAGACTTATCATCTGTCTGTTGGAAAGCTTAAAGGTTCATCCACACATCTTGAGATGCATAGAGAGATTAATGCCGCTTTGGAAAACCAGATTTACCATCTTATCTGGAAAATATCGTGTGATCACTAACAGTATCACCTTTCAGAGAGGTGTGTTTCAGGGCGATACCATGAGCCCTCTCCTCTTTTGCCTCACATTATTGCCACTATCTCTCGCACTTCGCCATTCCGAAGCGTACCTCTGCGGCAAACCTGGAAATCGAAAGCATAAGGTAACTCATGTATTTTACATGGATGATCTTAAGCTCTATGCTAGAAATCAAGAGAAACTACATCTAGCTCTAAAAATTGTCACAGAGTACACTCAAGAGATTGGAATGGAGTTCGGGTTAGAGAAATGCGCCAAGGTTAATTTGAAGAAAGGAAAACTTAACGGCATCCCCGAAGATCCTGAACTCGTTGACAGAAGCGCTATACGACACCTTTGCGCTGGAGAGACCTATACATACCTGGGCGTGCCACAAAGCCGCATTCAGGACGTAACATCTATAAAGGATACTCTCCGATGCAGATACAAACGTCTCCTCCGACAGATATGGTCTTCCGAACTGTCGGCGAGGAACAAAGTATCTGCAACGAACATGCTTGCCGTCCCAGTAGTACTCTATTCATTTGGAGTAGTTCCATGGACGAAGGACGAGCTCAGATCCCTCGATATCGGGTCCCGAAAGATCATGCACATGAACAAAAGCATGCACCTTAAGTCTTCTGTTCCACGACTTTACATCTCACGCCATCAAGGTGGTCGTGGAATACTAAATCTTGGATGTCTTCACAATAGGATTATTCTGGGTACAGCACATATTGTCGCAAATGGAGAAGATCCTCTTCTTAAAATGGTCAGAAAACACGAAGAAGTAGGCAAAGGGGCGTTTCTTTACAAAGCAGCAGAAGAGGCTGCTGAAACACTCGGCCTTGACTTCAATATCAGGGGTGAGCGAAATGCATCAAATCTTATCCATCTTGAATACTCACTCCTGAAGGCCCGGATTAAGAAAGCACAGGAGAAAAACTTCCGCATAGAGCTCCTCGACAGGAAGATGCACGGCATCTTCCACAAAAATGTGGAAGATCAGTCGATGTCGTATGAGCTGACGTTTGCTTTCCTTAGATCACCCGGATTGAAGTCGGGCACAGAGGGCTTCATTTTGGCATGTCAAGATGGTGTCATTTCCACTCTAGCATACCGTCGCCACATTTTGAGCCAAGATATTCCCGATGATAGCTGCAGAGCGTGTCATGAACACCCCGAGCATCTAGGACACATACTATCTAGTTGTCCAGCTCATGCGGGAACAACCTACATCCAAAGGCACAATGCGGCACTGAGAGTGCTTTATTACCATCTCTGTCACTCTTACGGCATTAGTCCAAATACCTCTCCGCTGAACGCCCCTAGAGAAATAGAGTCAATTGTCGAAAATGAGAAGTGCCGCATATATTGGAACTTCGTATTCTCGACAATTGTTTCTGTTGCGCACTCGAGGCCTGACATGGTTCTTCTTGACTTCGAGAAACGAACCATGTTCGTTATCGAATTTTCGGCACCAGCGGACAAAAACGTCACAGCGAAGGAGAAAGAAAAGAAAGAAAGGTATAAAGACCTTATGAGGGAGTTGCGACGGTTATACCCGGAATATTCTGTTAAGCTAATCGT
>CAKNXH010055535.1:0-33446 GCA_932178445.1 Andricus quercusramuli
TAATTTCCCTCTTTTTCTCCCTAAGTTTCTGTTAACCAAGTAGTTGAGTACGTAAATGTTGTCTATTGTCCCCATCCCTTTTCTAAATCCCGTCTGGTTGTGTGGGATACTTTGCTTCTCTTCTATCTGATTCTCTAACCTTTTTCTTAGAATTTCTGTGTATATTTTATAGCCCCCTTGCATGAGAGTGATCCCTCTGTACTCTTCTACCTTCTTACCCTCCCCTTTCTTAACAAGCGGTACTACCAGCCCTGTCATCCACTCCTCCGGCTACCCTTCTCCTTTCCAGACCTTGTTGCATATCCTCCACATCACTTCCCTAATCCCTTCTCCTCCATACTTTATCGCTTCGTTCTCCATACCATCCTCTTCTGTGGCCTTGTTTCTTTTCATTCTATCTATCGCCTCATTTACTTCTTCTCTTGTTATTTCGTTCGCTTCCTCCGTTTCTCCCTGGACTGTCTTTCTATTTTGCCCTTTAATCCTATTTTGTTCTCCCCCTAACAGACCCTTAAAATAATCCGTCCGTTCATCCATTTCTATTTCTTCATTCAAGCCCCTCCTTCCTCCTCTTTCCCTGTTTATCACATCCCACACCCTACCTTCTTTGATTGCTTTTTCTACTTCTTCCTTCTATTTCTCCGTTCCCCTTTGCTTTTTCCCTTCCAGCATCTTCTCATGTTCTCTTTTTCTCCTGTTGTACTCCGCCTTCTCTATTTCTCCTTTCCTCCATTTTCTTACAGACTCTTTCATTTTCTCCTTACTCTCCCTGCATTACTCGTCCCACCATCCTCTCTTTCCCTCTTCTCTTCCTTCTTTTGTACCTATCTCATCCTTCGCCTTCTCAATCGACCCTTTCAACCTTTTAATTAACGAGTCTACACCCTCCTCCTTTTCATATCTAACATTCTCCTTTTCCATCTTCTGTTCAAACACTTTTAATTTATCTACCCCCCAGACTCCCATTTTCGTGTTCCTTCCCCCCCCCCTCTTTCCTTTCTCCCTCTGCCACGCTTATGGACGCCACCTTTCAGTGTAGCTATTACTGGGAAGTGTTCTGACCCTATCTCATTCCCTACATTCATACTGCATATCATATTACTCATTCTTTCTTCTGCCAAGATGTAGTCTATTATTGTTTCTCCCTTACCTATAAATGTAATCTCTCCTTTCTCATCTCCTTTCATGTTGCCATTACATATAAACCATCCGGTTTCTCCTATTATGTCTAGTAACTTCCTCCCCTCCCGGTCTATCTCCCTATGTTTGGAGCTCCTTATATATGCCTCCTTTTCTTCATCCCAAATCCCTCCCCCTCGCTCGCCAGTCCAGGCATTTAAGTCACCTCCTATCAAAACCAATTCTTCCTTCTTTTCCTCCATCCACCTCCTTATTACTCTCCAACCTTCCTCTTCCCCTCTTCTTCTATATACACAAACCACCGCTATTTTGACTTTCCCTATTATAACCCTTCTTACCATTGTTCCCTCCTTTTCTTCCCTGTCCTGCTCTGTTTTACCTTTTACTGCCCATTCTTTTCTCACCCCTGATACCATGCCTCCCATTCCTCTACCTTTAACGTGTTCCTTCCTTGCATCTTGCATTGTCCACACATACCCTTTAGGTAACAACCTTTTCATCCCCTTCCAATCCTTCTCATCCGCCCAGGTTTCACTCATCATAATCACGTCCCACTTTTCTAACTCCCGCCAGAAACCTTCATTCTTGTTCTTCAAGCCTGACACATTCCAGAATGCTATTTTCACGTTTTTCTCCTCCCTGCCCTCCCCTATCCTCCTTACTTTTCTTCCGCCTTGCTTTTTGGAAACCCCTCTGTTTGCTCTCTAGCCTCTTCTGAATCTTCCTTTCTTCTACCTTTCTCAACTCTTTTTCCCTTTTTCCTTATTTCTTCTACTTCCTCGTCCCAGACTCACTCCTCCCCATTTATCTATAGTCTGTCTCGCCCTATCCATACCATGCATCCCTTTTTCCTCTCTATCCATGCTCTCTGTTCTATTTGCCATCTCCTTTTCCTCTCCCTCCAAGTCAAATCCTCTTCAATTCTCTCCCTTCTTCCTTTCAATAATTTTTTGTTCTCCATAATTTTCTTTTTTTCCTCCTCACTCCCTACTTTTACTACAAACATTCCTTCTTTTCCTTCCTTCGTCATTCCTAATCTCTTAACTCCTTCTACTCTTACCCGAATTCCAATATCTCTCAGCAGATTTTTGATTTCAATTTCCCCTGTTTCACTCTCTATTTTCAATCCCTTGACTACTATGTTATTTTTTCTCTTCGCCCTTTCTTCCCCTTCCAACCTTCTTTCAATCTCACTCAGTCTCTTCTTCAATCTTTCATTCTCATTTTGCACGTTATCACTCCCTTCTACTCCTCCCGCACTTTCTGTTCCCTTCCCCATATGCTCATTCCTAACTTCTAATTTGCTTACCCGTTCTTCCAGTTGTTTTATCTCCCTATTTGTCTGTTCGTCAATCTCGCTCTGTCTATTCTCTATGGCCTCTAGTTTACCCCATACCTTGTCTTTCTCCTCTTTCCAGAGTTTATCCCACTCTTCCCACTTTTCTCTTACTTTTCTCACTTCCCCCCTAACTTCTTTCCCCTGCCTATTCATATCTTCCAGACTCTTCCTTGTTTCCTCTCTAAACCCTTTTATGAGGGCTGCTAGCTTCTCAAACATCCCCCCATCCCCCCTATCTCTGTCTGGTGTTTTTCGTTTAATCTTCACTTTCTTGTTATCCTTGTCCCTTTCAGGATCATCTTCCCTTTCCTCTCTCTTCCTTTTATCTTCCCCTTCACTGCTAGTCACGTTCCCCTTTTTGTGCCATTTATCCAGACTCCTATTCGAGCCCGCGCTACCTAGCCTGTAGATTCGCTGTAGTTTTGATGGTCTCCCGCGTTTCTGGCTCGTGCCTGAACCCCTTCTCTCAGCTGATTCGACCCTGGTCGGTGTCTCGAACGTCTCGTCATCGCTACTGTCAAATTCTCCCCTCTCCCCACTAACCGCGCTCAAAACCTCGTCCGCTCTTGCTTCTTCCTCTCCCTGCCCTCTAGCGCCCGTTTGCGGACTTCTTACCGTCGGCATCCCAGTATCCAACCTTACCCACTGTTCCACGACGCTACCCTCTCTTCACCTGCCTACCTCTTGCCCCCCTTGCCCGACAACTATTTTCTACACCTAACCTCAAAACAAAATTTGCACGTTTCAACTTTCCTTTCTCACAACTTATTTCCACCCTTTACACACTTGCCTTCACTCACCCTTCTTCCTTTACACCTGCTCTCCGCCCTCACTGCCCTTTCTGCACCCACACACGCTGATTCCCTTCACCAAAGCCAAAAAACGCAACACTTGACACAAAAGAGTTCTCTCACGATCGGTACCGAAAATGGAAGCCTGTGATTTATGGTAATTTTACAGGTAAATATGGTAACTTACCATGGAATACGCAAAATTCTATTAACTGCAACCAAAATTTCCTCTCAGTTTTTAGCGTGAGTGGGCTGATGATCATAAAATGCAAGCTCATAGATGCATAATCTTCATTATTCATCTCTGACGTCACTTTTCAGTCTTTATGAAGTAAAAAGTAGAGCTTTAGCCCCGCTTCATAGGCGTCGAAAAGGGCTGAAATCATGCATGTGTCATAAAAAATATTGAAAAAGAATTCAGTGTTACATTCAAATATTGTTTTATTATTTCCAGCAGGCAGTACTCACGGGCCGATTGCCAATACGATAAAGCGATCAAACAGGAAAGCTGCTTATGGTAGAGGTTATGTTTTGGTATTGGGTATAAATTCAGTTTCAAAATCTAGCTAAATCATCTCGCCTTAAACTGTCCAGGCCTAGAAATATAATCAAATAATCTTGCAATTCAGGCTCAACTAACAGTTATACAAGTAGTACTTATACTCAATGAAATATAATATATTTTTGTCAATTAATTTAAAGATTGGAGTTTTTAAGATTTAAAAATCCGCGCGCTGATCTATCGGGCGAAAGCGTAAAAGCAAAATGGTTCTCTAGCCTATCATCGGATTTGGGAGTCTCGCAACTCTTGCAACATATACCTCACATTATCTGAAAGCAAAGTGTCATATTGCCAAAAAAATGTGCCATTTGCTTCAAAATGAAGCAAACAACATTATCCTTATACCGAAATTGCCATCATAGGGCTGTCAATCAACCCATTTCTAACTAGGGACATTTTCTCCACGCGTCAGTATCTAACAGTTGGGACCTATACAATGCGCTGGCGAAAGACGCTATTACGCTCTCAAATCGTCACCATGTAGATACAGCTTTAGATGCTTTTCGCAACGTAAAGCAGAAAATATTAAGAATCCGTGGGGTTGACAACTCGTGAAGTCAGGTGTTCACTTTTAATGAAATTTCTCCTGAAGTCTCCTGAAATATCTGAAATCTCTTGAAATATCTTAAGTCACTTGAATTTACTTGGAGTAACTTCAAATCACCTGAATTCAATTGAAGTCACTTGAAATCTCCCGAAATATTTGAAGTCATTTGAATTCCCATGAAGTCATATGTGAAGTCACTTGAAATCACCTTAATTCATTTTTGGGGCCATCCATATACCACGTGAACAGTTGGGGGGGGGGGGGGGAGGGAAAGAGTCCACGATTGTCCACAATTGTTTAAATCCACAAAAAAATAAATGCGTTTTTAAACAAATAAAATGATGAAACAAATAGAATGATGATAATGGTATTAAGTTGAAACTGAAGACTTTTCTACAGAATTAGCCATAGAATACGAATAAGCTATTACTTTTCAATTTCACCCCCATAAGCCTGTTGTTCCAAATAAACCACATAAGTGAAAAATTCGGTATTGCGAGATTCTGGCGCTATTATTTTGTTGAGGTTTCTTTTAGTAAACATTGTTTGAATAAGAGTTAGAAAGTCGCGGTTTTATTTGAATTTTTGAACTAATTTTCAACTACTCAGAGCGAGGCAATGACAAATTTAATTCAAGAGAAATAATTGTTTGAACAATTTATTTTTTATAATAATATTCTCTTATAATAATGCTAGAAAGTTGCACTTTTGCTTTCTTATAGAGGAAGTTTTGTAATGGTAACATTTTTCAAAATTGTTAAATTCATTTAATTAAACCTTCCTCAATTTATAAATTTCTAATACTATGTTCTAAGCAATTGTCCGGATGTATGTGTGGATGTCACACTTCTTTGTGAACACGATAACTTGAAAACGGTGCAGATAAATTGATAAAATTTGGGGGGTTTATTTTCACCATTAATATCTTGAAACTGACCGAAGGATTTCTAAAAATATTTATTGCATTTTTTTAGCACATGATAATATTTTAAAGATCGGCTTTTTATAGTAAAACTTTTTTCATCAACATAATCCAAAGTTGATGCCAGAATATAAAGGATTCCTTGGCACGAGACGAATCAATTGCCTTATTATATCAATACATTTTATTAAAGAGTGAGAAATTTATGGTCATTTATATTATATTAAAAATCGATTTTTTAGTAAAAATGTTCTCATTCTCATAATGTAAAGTTGAAGTGATAGTAGAAAAGATGTGTTGATTTAAGACGAATCGATTGACTTATAATATTGACACATTTAATTGGACAGTAAGGAATCTATGGTAATACATAATAAGAAAAACCCGTTTTTTATAGTAAAATTTTTATCATTAACATCATTCAATATCGATTTTTAATTTTTGTTGAAAATTCTTCGTTTTGCGTTGAGTTACATCGTTTTTTATTCAAAAATTCAAATCTTTTTCGTTTGAAAATTCAACCTCTTGTTTGAAAATTAATTTTTTAAATTGGGAACTTAACTCTTAACTTAAATTAACTTAGCATAAAGCTGGCAAAGCGATAGGGTGCGATAGAATTTCTCCGTTCCCTTTTCCAGCTCGAGATTTGACTGATTTGTTCATGTATTTCAAAATTTGTTAGTATTATTTTGTAATTTTGTATTTTTTGTAAATTTTTATTCTCAAATTGATCAACATAAAAACTTTAGTTAGTCTATTATTTAAAAAGGAAGCAAATGAATTTGCGAACGGGAAGCAAAGTGATCTTGAAATGAGCACCATATAAATATAAATGCAAATATTGAGGAATTACTCGAGATTGAATTCACAGCTGGTTTTCTAAAAATTTTCAATTCTGGGCTTCTTTGCAATTATAGTAAGGTAATAATTAAATTGAACAACCACAACTGTTAACACAAATTATTGTTTTAAGCGGTTTTTTCTGAAATTCTCAACTTTTTGTCCACTTTTTATGAGATAATAATAAATTCAAGTTAACAAAAATGATTGTTTATACAATTCCTTATAGTTTATTACTACCTTCTCTTAGAGTAATGCTGAAAAGTTGCGGGGTTTCCTGATATTTTCATTTTTTTACAATTTTTTAGTTCTCAGTAACTGCTTGGAGTAAAATTTACATTTATGATATGATCCGTGTAGAAAATTTGAAGAATATTTCAAATATCTGTTTAATTTCAGAAAAATATATTGTTCAAAAATTTATTATCTCTGTTGCTTGTTTATTATTTTTTTCGTAACTAAAAAGCCAAAGCAAAGGTAAAAGTTTAAGGAAAAATCGCAACTTTCTAGCAATTATCAAAGAGTAGATAGTTATAAAAAATAAAAAATTGTTGAAACAAGTATGTTTGTGCACTTTATTATTTATTACCAATCCAAGTGAAAAGTTGACAAAAACTGGAAAATTTCAGAAAAAACCGCAACTATCTAGCATTACTATTGGAGACGATAGTTATAAATAATAACAATAATTTCTTTAAAACATTATTTTCTCAAAGTTTATTAACTTTTACTTTACTCTAAGTGAAAAGTTGACAAAAGTTAAATACTTCTGAAAAAACGTACCTTTCTAGCATTATTCAAAGGGAATAGTATTAAAAATAAATTGGGTAATCAATTATGCTTCTTTATTTGAATTAATTATTACCTCACTTTAAGTCAAAAATTAAAAAAAACGCAATTTTATAACTTCTTTATTTGTTTATACTCTCTCCCTTTTACGGGTTTGAGAGTCTTTACATAACCATTACATGTATTCTTACAAACAAGCCTTATACTATCTTATTAACTATTTTCTACATATTGTCTTACATTACTACCCAGGAAAAAATAAACGGTTGAACTGAAGCGCCTTGAAATGTGTATCTTAAAATTCCAGATTGAGAAAGTTGCATTTCAATTGTTTTTTGACTCTTTGAATTGGTCAGCTATTGAATGTGCAAAGCCACATTCGGAAATGAACTCGTTCTATCGTTTTAAGACATTCTGAATAGGAGAACTTAACCTTGAAAAATTAACTTAAGTTCAATTGGTGATTTACGATTCACAGAAGAAACGCATGAATCGTTTCAAGTTCTCAATGAAATGGAGTTTGAAGGATGTTAAAGTGAATGGTAATGTGCAGATTCACTTTAACAGAAACGAATCTGCATCATACAATTGATGATTGATGAAGTCCGATGAATTGTATAATGCAGATTGCGCTCTTCATTATTGAATTGTAATGAATCGGGATTGGGTGCGAGTAAATTTGAATAGTAAAGTGCAGATTGGTTAGGAACTTAAATTAATTGGATTTTAAAGATTCAATAACAATGTCCAACATACGAAACCTATTTTATAAATATTTAAATAAAATATTAAAATAAATAAATATATTTAAATAATTCAATATAAATATTTAAATTAAAATATTTAAATTGTAATAAAATTTACATACATATGTTAGTGAAATGCAAGTTTATGTCAATAGTAAATTTACGTCAGTCAATAAATTTAAATTTAACACTTTTTTTGGTAAAGTTGCAGTATCTAGCATAATTTCAAACACGGGTAGTATTGTTACGTCTTGGCATCCTGAAAAATTACAAACAGGACATACATGTCATGTACATCGACAATCCATCGACAAACTGACAGAAAGAGATGGCGCGTTAGACTTTTTCATCAAATTACGTCTCAGAGCCACTAATATTGCTCGGATAGTGATGAGTTCTATGTGAATAAAAAAATATGTCTTTTTCATTCAAAACGATACCTAAGAAAAGTGATATGCGTATGTCCTGCATTTTTTTTTACAAAAATGTGTAAACTCACATCGTCGGACGCAGAGCGAATAATTTCCATCGTGGTACGATGTAAAATTACACCAACTTTTTTTACAGTGTACGATTAACCGTCATTTTTCAATCGGTAACCAGCGGTAACGAAATATTTTTGGTGAATCGTAAAATAACCACTTCTCCGATTCATTGGAACTTCTAACCTATCGTCAGCAATCTGCCATTCCAGTTTAAGGTACACATTCCATGCGACCTGAAATACGATTGTAAACGTGGTCAATCGTTTCTTGTTTCCTGGGTATTCTTATTTATAAACGCTTGCGACTTTGCCCTGGGCTTCCGTTTCCTCTTACCATTGTCAATCTCATAATTTGACTCTAACCCGCAACTCTACTTCGTAATTCTCCTTCTTTAGGAGTAATTTTTTGGCTTTTTCCTACCCTGTGGAACCAGCTCTCTCTCAGCTCTTCCAGCTTCTTCATCCATTCCTCTCCCTGACCGTTCTCATTCCGAATCCATTTCATTCTCTCTTCTATGCTCTCCCCTTCCCTTCGTCACCTGTACAACTCTCTAAAACGTGCACCCACGTTTCCTGCTCATACTTACATACTCTGCACACATTCTCTTCATCATTCATCCAGTACCTACATGCTCTAACACCCTCTCCCATTCTGAATCTCATCACTCTATTCCATTTGCTCTCCTTTTTAATCTTTTGAAGGTACTCTGGTTCCCCCTGCCTCTTCACCATTTTATACCAGCTCTTGAACCTTGAATCAACGATTTTTTCCCATCTTTCCTCTTCTTGCCTTGCCTTCATATCTTCCTCTATTTCCTCCCACTAACCACTAACTTGCATATCCCATTCAAACCTTATTACATGCCTCTCATTCTACCATTTTGAACGCCCCACGTTGCTCCTCCTCTCTTTATCCATGACCTCCCGGGCACACGCTTGTGCGATTTTGCTTCCGTCTCCCATTCTTAGTTTCTCTTCGAAGTTCCAGGCTCTTTTCGCTTGCTTCACCACTATTTTTTCTCGACCTATTTCTTCCCTTAGCATATAACCCGGGCAGCTCCAACTCACTCTCATAACCCATCTCAAAAATCTCTTCTGCAAACTTTCCACTCTCTTATGTTCTTTCCATCCCCAAATTTCCACTCCATAGCTTAACACTGACCACACTAACACATCAAACAATCATACTCTCATCTTTCAGTCGTCCTTAAACCTTCTTTTTCCTATATCCCATACTTGTCCCATTACTTTATTTTTTTACATTTTTTCCCATGACTTTTTTATTTATCTTCCATTCATACTCTAATCTTCCCCTTTTATTTCTAAAAAACATCATCTTGGTCTTGTTCACATTCACCGTTAAACCCTTTTCTCTCACATATTCTTCGAACACTCTCGTCAACAGATTCATACCTCTTTCATCATCCGCTACTAGCACTACATTATCTTTATATGCTATAGTGAGTACACTTTGCCTGTTCCTAGCGTTGTTCCCGCTTTTCCTTTTCTCTCCAACTTCTCCTGCAAATCTGCCAGAAAAATACTAAACAGAAGTAGGCTCAACGGACACCCTTCCCTGAGCCCCCTTCCTGTCCGGAATTCCTCTCCTTTCTTGTCTTCTATCTTCACCCTCATCTTAGTATCCACGAATATTTCTTTTATCCTCTCTATTAATCCTTCGTCTACGCCTCTTTCTTACATGGCTGCCCATAACACCCTCCTGTTAACTGAGTCAAATGCTGCCATAAAATCGACGAACAGTCCAACTAGTTTCCCTTTCTTTCACCCTAGGTTCCTATTGACTAGATAGTTGAGCACGTAGATGTTATCTATGGTTCCCATCCCTTTTCTAAACCCCGCTTGATTGTGTGATATGCTTCCTTTTCCTTTCACCTGTCTTTCTAGCCTCCTTCTCAGAACTTCCGCATAAATTTTATATCCCACCGACATGAGTGTGATCCCTCTATATTCCTCTACCCTTTTTCCCTCTCCTTTCTTCATCAGCGGTACTACCAGCTCTATCTTCCATTCCTCCGGCCACCCTTCTCCTTTCCATACCTTATTGCAAATCTTCCACATCTCTTCTCTCACTCATATTCCCCCATATTTCAGTGCTTCATTTTCCAAGCCATCCTCCCCTGTTGCCTTATTTGTTTTTAAGCGAACAATTGCCTCATTTACCTTTTCCCTACTAATCTGGTTTTCGCTGTTCTCGTCTCGTTCTACCGCTTTTCTTCCTTCTCCCTTTACCATATTTTCCATACCTCCTAACAGCCCCTTGAAGTGCTTCGTCCACTCTTTCATTCATATTTGTTCATTTATGACCTTCCTTCGTCCTCTTTCTCTGTTTATCACTTCCCATTCCCTCCCTTCCTTTACTGCTTTCTCTACCTCTTTCATGTACCTTTCTTTTTCCTTGTGTCTTTTCTCCTTTATCATTCTTTCGTGCTCTCTCTTTCTCCTGTTGAGTTCTCCTTTTGTCCCTTACTTTAACAACCACTCCTTTGAGATTTTCTAGCAGCTTGTCTACTCCTTCCTCTTCCAAACCTCCTATTTCCTCGTTTTCTATTTTTTCTTTAAATTCTCCTAATTTTTCCTCCCCCCAAAAGCCCATTTTCAATTTATTTTCCCTCTTTCCTTCCCTCCTTCTCCTACCTCGATTTGGGCTACCACATCTCATTTTCGCGATCAACTTCCTTATTCTTTCTTCTGCCAGAATGTAATCTATGACGGTGTCCCCTATACCCGCGTACGTATATTCCCCTTCTTCATCCCCGTTGGTATTGCCGTAACCAATCAACAATCCCACCCCTCCCAACAAGTCCAGAAGCCTCCTACCCTCCCAGTTCGTTTATTTTTGCTTCGAATTTCTTATGAACATCTCCTTTTCTCCTAACCATTGTTCCGTCCTTTTCTTCTCTATACTCTCCCTTTTCTTCCTCTACCACCAGTTCCTTTCTTACCCCTCACACCATGCCACCCATTCCTCTCCCTTTTACATGCTTCTTTCTCGCTGCTTGCATCTTCCACTCATATGCTTTCGGTAATATTGTTTTCATGCCTTTCCAATCTTTCTCATCTACCCACGTCTCACTCATCATTATCACATACCACTTCTGCAAATCTCCTCAAAATCTTTTGTCCTTGTTTTTTAGTCCTGAAACATTTCAGAACGCTACTTTCACGACGTCCTTATTGCATTTCTCACCTTTCTTCCTTGCATTCAAGCCCTTCTGTCGTTTTGAACCCCCCTCCCTCCCCCGTGATACTTGCATTCCCATTTTCCTCTCTCTTATCCCCTTTATTCACTACCCATTTCCTACCCTCCCTCAGATCTTCTACTTTATCGTCCCAAATCCATATATCTCCGTTTACCCATATCCTACCTCTCCCGGTCCTTAACCTATTACCTTCACTCCCCCGGTCCATGCCTTTCGCTTGATTATCCACTTTCTTCTCCTTTCCCGCTACGTCAGATCGTCTTCGATTCTTTCTTTTCTTCCTTTCAATAACTCTTTCCTCTCCATTACTTTATGCTTATCCTCCTCACTTCCTAGTTTCACTAAAAACACACATTCTTTCCCCTCTTCCTTCCCTCCTAATCTTTTTATCCCTTCTACTCTGACTTGCACGACGATGTCTCTCATCAGCTTCCCAATCTCTTCCTCTTCCTTTTCCCTGTCTCCATTCTTCTTTCAATCTCCATCAGTCTCAAGCGCCACCTTTCATTCTGCTCATGCATTACTCCCTCACACTCTCTCACTTCTTCCAAGCTCGCTCTCTCTTCCACTTTATGCTCATTTCTTAGTTCTAGCTTGCTCACTCTTTCTTCTAACGATTTCATATCCCTTTGTCTATCCTCCTCATTCTTTCTCTGCCTATTTTATATGCTTTCCAATTTGTTCCATACCTTCTCTTTCTCTCTTTTCCATAATGCATCCCATTCTTCCCACTTTTGTCTCAGTTTTCTTACTTCGTCTTTTATCTCCTCCCCTTGCCTCTGCATATCATTCAGTTTTCCGCAAGTCTCCCCTCTAAATCCCTATATAAGAGCTTCTAATTTTCCCAACATATTCCCTTCATCTCTATCTCTATCCGGTCCCTAGTAGCAACGTCTGCCTTGTATGACAGAGGCCAGACTCTGGCTCAGCACCAGCTCCCTCTAGTCGACCAGACTAGCGGGAGAAATGATCAGACCAGACGAAAAAATAGAATCTGTTGAATAAAGGAACCAGATTCTGTTATTTAGTTTAAACACTAATACTTAATGTAGGATATAAATAGTGAAATTGAAAATCTAGCAATTGGAAATTTGAACGATTCAAAAGTATGACCAAACATGCAAGCATGCAAGCTTATACGACAACAGGTTATGTTTTTAATATTTCAGTGTGTCTTCTGGAATGTTGTGACGTCTTCGCAGTATATTCTCCCAGAAAGAACTCGAATATAGTGTAAAACTATTACAGAAACCTATTTAGTACCATTTCACGTTATTTTAATTTTGTCTGGCGTATATCATGACCAGTCTGCGCCAGGATGTGCTACACCAGACTCTGGTGCCAGAACAGCACGCCAAAGCGGAACCAGCCGGGCTGCAGTTATTTTTCTACTAGGGGTGTTCTTTTTTTAGCTTAAATTTTTCAATTTCATTGCCCTTCTCCGCGTCTTCGCCCACACTTTCTCTTTTCCTTCTATCGTCCCCCGCTTTCTCCCCTTCACTATTCACGCTCTCGCTGCTAATCGCGTTTGCCGCCTGTTGCCACCTGTGTAACATATGTAACATGTTATTTAAACAATGTATGTCAACATCTAATTATCAGTGGAAGGTAGTATTTTATGTATTAGAAACAATTCGTGTTTTGAAAAATGCAAAAAAATTATAATTGGCGCCAAAAACTTGCAAAACCCATTTTTTCAATTACGGGGTTTTTTTTGGGGCCCTATATAATACAAAGTTGTGGGGACGATATTAAAAAAGTAATTATTTATTTGTATTTTATAACAAATTGTGAAGAGCAATATTGAGTCACAGAACGGAGGCTTTCTCTCTCTCTCTCTCTCTCTGTCTTTCTCTCTCCTCTCCCGCCTCTCTATCTCTCTCTCCATCTCTCTCAAACCAACAATAATTGTTTGAACAATTGTAAATTATTTACAAACAGGAGGAAAATATGCTGTGTCTAATTTGAAAATAAGAAACAATTTTCAATATTTTTCTTATAAGTTCTGAGTACTTAGATGTGTAATAATAATGATAAGTGTCATAATAATGATTTTTTCATAATGAAATTTCAATTTTTAATATTCTTCTTCATGAAATATAATTAGCCTAATTCTAAATGTAGATGCGTGACAGAAGTGCGACACAATGTGTTCTTTCAGAGAACTGATATCGGTCCGCATCGGTATTTTATAAACAAAGCTTGACTAAGCAGTTTTTTTTCTAATTTTCGTTTCTTCTCTTTTTGGAAGTAGTCGCATTCCGTGGCTGAGGAAAGTTTCTTCAATTGAAGTGAAATTCAAGTGAAGAAAACTGAAATCATTTTTAGTAGCAAGGAAGATCACAAAGCCACTGCTAAAAATCTGGAAAGCAGATTCGATACTGCAGTCACAATCAGAGGGACTTTGCAATACCATGCATTTATACCTACTGAAGATGGGAGACGTCAATTGAAGAAACTTTCCTCAGCCACGGAATGCGACTACTTTCCAAAAGAGAAGAAACGAAAACTAGAAAACAAAAGTGAAAACAACTGTCACTAAAAAAACGAAAGGCAGAAAGAAAGGCAGATAGGAGACCAGACATCGGCATAAAAAAATGTCCGAGCTTTAATTTTACTTAATCCATGAAACCACTTTTTTCGACCACCTCTTATTCAATAACTTGATTTTCCAAAATTCTAAATTTTTTTTTTTAAATTCATCAGTGAATGTAATGCAGGCATTAAAGAATGGCAGTCTCAACCCTGTAAAATGCAGAGAGCGTTCAAATATACTAGTATATATTATTACTTTCCGTAAAAACAATACCATGAAGACACCACGGTGCGCCGCGGGGCTCTAGCGCCCGCGTCATGTGCGTACCGGCGCACTCAACGCTTATTTTCATAAATTAAGAATTTGAATCCCACTTTATAATCTACATAGTCTTATAGGAATGAACCTAAGCTTTCCTTTAAGACAAAAAAAAAACAAAAAAACCTGTCTTATTTCCAAAAAAAGTGAAAATTGTATTTGTCCTTCATTGTGGAGGGTCAAATATTTATTTTACGAGAAAATGCGAAGCACCAATAGAAAGGGCGTGAAAACCCATATCAAAACTGTACTAGGCAACATTTTTTTCATCGCTATTAGAAGAGTTAAAAATGGCCGAAATAGACGATATCCGCGAAAATCCCAAAATTTTCACCCCCTCCCCCTCGATCAATACTTATCCGAATGACAAAATTTTTTCCCCATAAACTACTATCCAATAGCACAACACTTTGCCTAAGTTTAACTTAGATTGGACAACTTTGACTTTTTGAGTGGGTACACTTGAGAAATAACGCCCCATATGCATATGTATATTCAGTGCATTGGAGTATTCCCACACTGTGAATTTTTCTTCGACCGTTTTTTAAATAATGTAGGAATCTAGAATTTTGCGTAGGTTAGGAACAGTTAGTTGTAAAAAATGTGTAGGCGTGAGTAAGGAGTAAGTCCCCAAGGGCAACGTGTAAGAGAGGGAGGACTGAGGGATTTGACCCCCAGTCCTCTGACCGGAAGAGTTCAGTTCGATCATGTACGCCCGATCGATTACGACGAAGATCATTGTTACGCTGATGTACATATTTTTGAGTATTTTCATTAATCCTCATTCCCACAATTTTGGGAGCTCGTCCGGGATGAGGTTAAAAACCACAGTGAAGTGATTAGAACGTTTTTACGCAGTTAAGACTTAGGACGCTGATGACGCGACGCGACGTGAAGAGACGCGGTGAAAGTGTAAGTGTAGTGGACAGGGAACAAAGTTCTCACTTGTGATAAATAGTGCTACATGACGAGTGAAAAGTGACGTATGAAGTTTAAAGTGAGGTGCAGTGACAATTAGGATTTTTTTCTGTGACGAATACTGAATTAGGAGCAACGACGCCAACCACCACAACGACGCCAAAAGCAACGAGGAAGACGACGACGAGCGACGTGTAGCAAAGACGAAGAAAAGTGGTATAGTGGTTACGCGAAATTCAGCTTTAAAATACAAAAACTCCAATCGCGAAAACCAACGACGAAGGACGAAAACGACGCTGAAAAAGAACTTTCTAACGAAGACGCCAAAAAAGAAAGTCGAGGATCTTGCGGGGGAAACGACGGTGGAAGGAACGCAAGGAAAACGCCGAGAGGGAGAGAGCGAGCTGAGAAACAGTGGAAAATCTCCACCCACCCCAGATCCTTCGCTTTCCACTGCAGTGGAAAAGCGAAACGGAGAAGAAGGAAGCAACGACGGGAGAGAGGGAAGCAACGACGAAAGAGGGGAAAGCTGCAACGAAGAGGACACGATGATTACCAACACCGAAATGTCGCGCGAGCGAGAGTTGGAACTGCAAATAGCTCAGCTACAGGAGCAACTGAGGGCATCTACAGCTTCAACGCCAGCACCACGTGAAAGTGGGGTGCAACTGAGATATGTGGAAGGCACCATCAATAAATTCGATGGTGAGAATCCAGTTTTCACGGTAAATCAGTGGATTATTCACATCACCGAGTGCAAGGAAATGTACTCGTGGAGTGATTTACAGACACTGGTTTGCGCCAAAAAGTCTCTCACCGGATTGGCAAAATTATGGCTCGAAAGTCAACGAACCATCACGACTTGGAATAGTTTGCAGGACTGTCTAAAGGAAGAGTTTGGCTCGGAGATGAACGGATGCGACCTACATGAAGCGATGCAGAGAAGAAGGAAGTTACCTGGTGAATCCTTCAAGGAATATTTACTACAAATTAGGAGCCTAGGCAGCCGTGGGAATTTGAGCCAGAGATCCGTTATTAAATACGTGATTGCTGGTATCAACGACTCGGAAAGCAACAAGGTGATGCTTTACGGCAAATGGACGATAGAGGAGTTTGAAAAATCGCTGGAGGATTACCAGCTCATGAATGAGAAAATCTCGAAGAACGAGAAGAAGATTTAACTCAAGGGAGACGGATCAACGAGGGATTCAGAAAGAAGAAAGGTCGAGACGACGACGACGACGACAACGACGAGGAATTCTTCGAAAAGGTGTTTCATTCAATTGTGGCAGCCGAGGTCACGAATCAAAGGACTGTAAATACCGCGAAAAAGGTGCCAAGTGCTTTAATTGCAACAACTTCGGTCATTTATCTGCGCAGTGTGATCAACTAAAGCGAGGACTTCTATCCGGATCCTCATCACACGTGAAAATGATTCGAAAAGGAGGTAAAAACGACGAAGAAACAACGAAGGTGTTGCTGGTCCAGGAAGAAGAGCACTGTAGATTATACAAGGACGTGAAATTGAATGTTAAGGTCGTCACCTGTCAGCTAGAGATGAGTTACGACATGTACAAGAAGATAGGGTCACCAGTAATGGATCGAGGGCCTAGAACGCTATGTTGGATGTCTGAAGAGGATAAAATGATAACAGCCGGAAGTCTCATCCTGGAAGCAGAACTCAACGATGAGGTATACGAATTGAGGTTTCATGTGGTAAGAAGAAAAGATTTTAATGTTATGTAAGGCTGCGGGTATAGACAATATTAGCGCTGAAATGCTTAAATACGGTGGCGAGTACATACCTCACAGGTTGTGCGAATTAATAAATTTATGTATCGAAACGGGAGAAGTCCCAGACGATTGGAGAAAAGCGATTATCGTACCAATATACAAAAGAAAAGGAGATAAAAGCAACTGTAGTAATTACAGAGGTACCAGCCTGCTAAGTACCGTAAGTAAAATATACTCAAAAATACTTATCCGTAGGGTAATGCAAATTACAGAATAGAAAATATGGGAAGTCCAAAGTGGATTTATGCCAGGAAGATCATGTACGGATCAGATATTTAGCCTAAGACAGGTCGCAGAAAAAAGTTTGAGAGTAGGAAAGAAAGTCTTCTGTGCATTTATCGATCTAGAAAAAGCATTCGACACGGTAAATAGAAGTAAACTATGGGAAGTCCTTAAAGAGTATGGAGTGAATGGAGGGCTCCTACAAGCAATAAAAACAATATATACAGGTAGTAAAGCGAGTGTAAGGGTAAATGGGAAAAAGAGTGAATGGTTCGATATTATGCAAGGCGTGAAACAAGGATGCGTTATGTCCTCGTGGCTTTTTATCATATTCATGGATAAGTGTCTTAGAACTGCCCTCTTCGACGAAAAAGGTGTAGATCTCGAAACCGCCAAGGTACGTGGGTTGGCTTTCGCGGATGACAAGATTGTTATGGCAGAATCAGTCGAAGACTTGCAAAGAATGTTGAATAAACTTAATACAAGCATGAAGAACACGGACCTCAAAATTAACGTGAATGAAACGAAAGTCATGGTGTTTGAGGGAAAAAGTGAGAGAACAATATGCAACATAGTTCTAAATGATGAGAAATTAGAACAAGTTGACAAGTACGTATATCTAGGTAGTCTATTCACTAACGACGGAAAAATAGATGGGGAATTAGATAGGCGCATAAATAAGGGTAAGCAGGTTATCGGTAGAGCAAGGTCCATCCTCACAAATAAAAACATATCAAAAAAAGCTAAAATGGCCATACATAACTCTATTTTCGTACCGACTGTACTATACGGTAGCGAGACATGGACCTGTCAAGAAAAAGACAGGAGTAAAATCAACGCGATCGGCATGAAACCTCTGCGCATAATATGCGGGAAAACACTGATGGACAAAGTACGAAACGAGACAATCCTCGAAGAATGTGGTACAGGGGAGACACTAGTTGACATATGGGAAAGAAATCAGCTAAGGTGGTTCGGACATCTTGAAAGAATGAAAGATGAACGACTGACCAAGCAAATGTATAAAGGTAAAGTAAATGGCAAAATGCCCAGAGGTAGACCGCCGAAAGAATGGTTAGAATCTGTGAATGAGACACTAATACGAAGAGACATAAGAAGCCATAGAAATACAAGAGCCTGCATGAAAAAATGCATGGACGTGAATGAAGCTAGAGTAGTATGCCAGGACAGAAATATGTGGCGACAAATAGTTTATAAACAGAGTGACAATAGAGTGAATGATGCCTGAAACAAAGACCTTGGATACTAATGGGCCCAGGTGGGGAACCATACATAATAATTTTGTGAGGCTCCTCACTTGGGGTGATCGCTAGAGAGATTTATCAGCAACCTGGGTCGGAGCAGTGTTGCGGAGTGAACGTGTCATTTATATAAATAACACGAGAACTCCAGATCAATCTAAAACATCTATACATAACACCTACATACCCATCCACCCTATACCCATATACCGATCAACCTCATACCTATTTACCTATTTCACTACTTTCCAACCGAACAAGTCACGCCTACCCCGGAAGGGAAAAGGCTTAATGGTATAATAATAATAATAATAATTGGTAATGGTATGTTGAAAAAAGCTGCGATAACTATACAGGGTTCCATTGCAAATTTTAAGAAACTCCCGAATGACGAAAAAAATATTGTTTATTGCGTTAAGGCAGTAGATTCACCACAGGAAAATGCGGTTAGTCATCTTTTAGGAAATTCAAGGGAAAAAGTAAAAACGATGATTGAAAATTACAGGCCTACGGGGCCGAATACAACTCCGGTTAAAATGAAAATTTTTCTTAAAGACTATATACCGATATGTCAAAGTCCGCGCCGTTTAGCAAAAACCGAACATCAAGAAACTGAAGAACAGATAGAAGAATGGTTTAAAAAAAGGTTATACGTCCTAGTTGTTCCGAATATGCAAGTCCAGTAGTAGTTGTCCGCAGAAAAGAAGGGGCTCCTAGAGTTTGCATTGATTATCGCGCAGTAAATAAAAAAGTAATTCGCGATCATTTTCCGTTGCCTGTTATCGATGATCAATTGGATAAATTGGCTCAAGTACGAGTTTTTAGCACGATTGATTTGAAGAATGCATTTCATCACGTAGAAATAGAAGAAGAAAGGCGAAAGTACACCTCTTTCGTGACGTCGACAGGGCAGTACGAGTTTCAGAAAGTATCACTTATATTTTTAAAGACTTGATTCGGGAAGGTGTTGTACTCGTTTATCTAGACGACGTTGTAATTATTGAAAAAAATGAAGACGAAGCGATAGAGAATTTAGAACGTGTGTTTAAGTTAGCAGTGTCCTATGCACTCGAGATTAATTGGAAAAATGTCAATTGTTAGAAACACGCATCGAATACTTAGGGCATATAGTTGAAGGTGGTTCGACTAAACCATCCCCAGAAAAAGTAACAGCCGTACGTGATTTTCCTGAACCGAAGAACAAAAAGATGGTAGCTAGTTTTTTAGGACTTGCAGGTTACATGCGTAAATTTATAGAAGGATTCGCGTGGATGGCGAAAGCACTGCGAGATTGTTCGAGGGACGAGGTTGAATTTTATTTCGGAGAAGAACAGCGTAATTCGTTCAAATTGTTAAAGCAGGCATTATGTGAAGAGCCTGTACTGCGTATTTTCGATCCGCGCTTAGAAATTGAGGTGCACACCGATGCCTCAATCGACGGCCATGGTGCAGTTTTAATGCAGAAATGTGCGGAAGGCGGGATGATGCATCCATGTTTTTATTTTAGCAGAGCGACGACCGACGTAGAGCGAAAATATTGTAGCTATGATTTAGAAGTTCTGGCGGTAGTTTATGCCGTAGAAAAGTTTATGTGTATAAACACCTGCTGACTATGATTGACGGATTTACGAAGTTTGTGTGGATATTCCCGACAAAATCTACTGGATCTCAAGAAGTTCTAGATAAATAGAGGATTCATCAGCAGAATTTTGGGAATCCACGCAGAGTCATCATCGATGGAGGAACTGCATTCACCTCCCATGAATTAAAAAACTACTGCGAAGCTGAGAAGATCGAGTGTTACCATACGACGACAGGTGTTCCAAGAGGCAATGGACTAGTTTAAAGGATACACCGAACCCTTCAGGAAGTCTTCACGAAGTTAGGCATGGCTGAACCAACAAAATGGTACAAACACGTTAGTCTTCTCTGACCGAGAAGAGCTTCGAGAGCAAGCTAAAAAACAGATAGCCAGAGTCCAAGAGGAAAATCAGCGAAGTTATAACCAAAAGAGGAAAAAGACTACGGAGTACAAGGTCGGCGATTTAGTCGCTATCGCGAGAACTTAGTTAGGGCCTGGGTTGAAGTTGAAAATTAAGAGTTTCGGTCCGTATCGCGTAACGAGACTCAAAGGGAAGGAGCGGTACGACGTGCGAAAGGTCGATGGCGAAGGGCCCATAGAAACGTCAAGTTCGGCAGATTTCATGAAGGCCTGGACAGGCTTCCCTCTACGGTGCAAGCGCAGCTATCACGTAACCTGAAGAGAGTATTAGCATAAAAAAATCCAGCAAAAAAAAAGTTTTACAACGTTCAAGAAGACGCTAAAGACAGCCCATAGGTGGAAGCGTTTGTTTTCTTAGTAAAAGGTAAGTTTTTTGTCTACTTTTTGTCGCCATTCTCATGCCCACATGGAACTAAGTTACTGAAAAATTACATTATTTGTATCTTCTAGGGTAACTTATTCGTTACTTTTTTGAAAAATAACTGGTAAATAACTTTGTTACGATTTTTGCAGCACCTTGGAACTTTAATTTTAGTCACTTTGAAGTTACTTTGTGTTTTTTGTATATTATCGTCTATTAAAAAAGATTTATGAGTATCAACTATTATATTTTTTGTTGAGAATCCATCTATTTTTGATTGAAAATTCAAGTATTTTTTTAACAATTTAGCTATTTTATTTGGCTGAAAAAAAACTTTTTTTGTTGAAAATTCATATTTTTCATTTGAAAATACAACTGTTTTGCAGAAAATTTGACTTCTTGGCTTGAAAATTCAACAGTTTAGTGGAAATTTTTTCATTCTCGTTTCAGAATTCTACTTTTTCATTCCAAAATAACAAAATTGATCCCTTTTGGTAATAACATCTGAATTATTTTGGTTGAAAATTTAACTATTTTAATAGAATATTAATTTCATTTGGTTGACGATGCAACTATTTTGTTAAAAAATCAACTATTCTATTTGTTTGAAAAGTGACTTTTTGTGAAAAAATCATATTTTATTTCTGGGTGCAACATTCGGCTTTTCAATTTCAAAATTGACTTCTTTTGGTAAACAAATCTATTTTTTTTTTTTTTTTAAATCCAATTATTCTGATAGAAAATTAACTTTATTTGGTTAAGGATTTAGCTATTTTGTTGAAAATTCGTCTTCTTGGTTGAATTCCACTGTGAAATAAACTATTTTTGGGAGAAGTTCAATTAGTTAGTTGGAAAATAACGAATATTTTTGTTGGAAATTCAATTTTTGTTTAATGTTGATTTTGGTTGAGAAACTCATCTTTTTTGGTAACAAAATTTCGGAGGGGGGTTAATTCAACTACTTTATTAAAAATTTGTCTTTTTGGTGGAAAATGTAACAATTTGTTTAAAAGTTTACCTACTTTGTTAAAAATTTAGTTTTTTTGGCCCTGTCTGGAAAATTCAGCTATTTGGTTGAAATTTTACGTTTTTGTTGGATATTTAACTGTTTTGTTGGAAATTAGTTCTTTTGGTTTGAAAATGGTAGAAAATTCATCTTTTTGGTTGAAAGTTAATGTTTTTGTCAAAAATTAATGTTTTCGGTATGAAAATTTAACCATTTGGTTGAAAATTAACTTTATTGTCCTTTTGGTTTGAAAATGGTAGAAAATTTATCTTTTTGGTTGAAAGTTAATGTTTTTGTCGAAAATTAATGTTTTCGTCGAAAATTAATGTTTTTGGTATGAAAATTTAACCATTTGGTTGAAAATTAACTTTATTGTCGGAAATTTGACTCTTTTGTAGAAAATTCGTCTTTTTCGTATGAAAATGCTAGAAAGTTCAACTATTTGGTTGAAGAATAACTTTTTTAATCAAAATTATTATGTCCGGTATGACAATTCAACTATTTCTTTGAAAGTTCATGTATTTTGTTAAAAATTGAAGTATTGTGGTAGAAAGTTCAAATTTTGTCGATAATTATCTTTTTTGATGGAAATTCGTTCTTTTGGCGTGAAAATGTATTTGTTTCTGCTAAAAATACAAATGTTTGGTTAAAAAATGTGACTGAAAAATCTTACCTTGACTAATGCCCATTTCTTTTTACATTGTCATCAGAGAAGGTGTAAGATTTGTGTAAAAATTGACCCCCCCCCCCCCCGTTTTTGTCAAATCTCCAAATGTTTGGAGACCCTCTAAACCCAGAAAAAAAGTTTTTTCACAAATGTAGATGGGCCTTTGATACACTCTTTTAGTGTCAGAAACTGATGATGAAGATTGTCAGTCAGCTATTTTGGATGAGAATGCAAAAAGTTAGAGCATTTTGAAAATTTTTGAGACCACTTTTTTCTAAAGAATTAAAGATTCTATGTGCGGCTATACATAGCACTCGAAAATTCGAACAATTTATCTTCACGACTTTTTTCGGTAAAAAAAAAATTATCCGAGTTATAGTAATTTCGAAATTAAAAAAATGAAAGTAAAATTTTAAGCCAAACAACGCACGATATGATAAAAGGTCAAGGGAAGGAAAAACTTGATTTCTGAATGCTCTACAAGATTATCATAACAACTTTTCGAATTTAAAAAAAAAAATCGAAAATTCAAATTTTGAACGCACAAAAAATAGTGAAACATCAAAATTTGAATTTCTCAGTCAAACTATGCAAGATTCGATAGAAGATATTAAGACAACAATTGTGCACCCAAAAAAGATCTCTAAATTTCTTATTAATCACTTTTTGATAGGAAGCGCAGTTTTTGTTTCATTCATAATAAAAAAATTAAAAATAAAAACACTCAATTTTTGTACAAACAACACAAGCTAAGGAACAAATAAATGGACAAAACCACTTCACGCTAGAATGCGTATTCTCAGTTAAATTTCAAAAATAACATTGAAAATAAACAAATTAAATTTATGGAAAAACGGCACAAGTTCCAATATGAATAAGCAATCCAAGGCTGAGGTATAGCAATAAATTGAATATACGTTTGATATAATAGTATTAAACATAATGTAGAAAAGCTCACATTTTGAACAAAATGGATTGCGAAGCACAATATACGTGATGAGAATGTGCCGAGGGAGATTTAACAAAAGAGAATTCACAATCACCAAATTACACTTGTCCAGCGGCGTAGCCAGGAATTTTTTTCGGGGGAGGGGGGGGGCTGACCTCAGGAAAGAAAGGCAAAAAAGTGTATCCGAAGCATAAAATGACCGAATATCAAAGTTAATAAACATAATTGTTTAAATAACTTGTTATTGTTTTCAATAATATTCTCTTTGAATAATGTTAGAAAGTTGCGGTTTTTTCTCAAATTTTCAACTTTTCGTCTACTTTTAACTTATAGTGTGATAATAATTAATGAAGTTCAACAAACATAATTGTTTAAACAAATTATTATTGTTTATAACTATCTTCTTCTATAGTAAGGCTAGATAGTTGCGGTTTTTCTGAAATTTTTCACTTAGAGCGAGGTAATAATTACAGCAATTTAACAACCATACTTGTTTGAACAAATTATTATTGTTTATACCTATCTCCATCTGTAATATTGCTAGATAGTTGAGGTTTTTTTCTGAAAATGTTCACTTGTTGTCAATTTTTTACTTAGAGTGAGGTGAAAATTAATCCAATTTAACAAATAATCGTTTAATTAGTTATTATTGTTTATAAATATCTTCTCCTATAACAATGGTAAATAGTTGCGGTTCCTTCTAAATATTTCAACTTCTAGTTCACTTTTTACTTAGTTTGTTAACTTGAATGAATTATTACCTAACTCTAATTTACTCTAATTAAAAAAAAATTATTTCTGTCCAGTTCAATCAATTATTGCCTCGCTCTAATTCAAAAGTTGAAAATGATTTGGAGAAATAGAAAAAACGCTAGTTTTTAAATATATTCTAATAGAACATTGCTAAAAAAAAATAATTAATTTTTGAACAATTCATGCAAAATACAAGTTATCAGTATGAAGTAGTATTTCATGTATAAGAAACAATTTTTATTTCAAATAACCGAAAAAAATATAATTATAATTAGCGCTAGAAACTCTCGAAACCCAATTTTTCGCTTATGGTTTTTTTTTGGGACCCTATGAAACAGACTTATGGGGTGATATTTAAAAAATAAGTTTTTATTCGTATTCTACTTCTAATTGTGAAAAGAAGTGTTGAGCTTCATCTCGATACACCTAATATTGACGATTATGAATTAAATGTACAAAAACGTCTTCTTTTCTTACGGGAAATAAGTAGTGATGCATATCGAGCATTTGAAATTTTTTCCAAAATTTCTTTAGATTAAGTTAAAACCTCGAACACAATACTCATCACATCGAGACGAACGATTACGCAATGGAGATGATTGTCTCGTCTCGATCGAATTTTTTCATTACAAATTCTTGATCTCCATCATAATTTAATTCCATGTAATCATATTTCAAGCAAATCTCGATTCTATCCAAAAATGATCGATATGCATCACTAGAAATAAGTATTAAGCTTCATGGGACTCGCGGAACCTCTAAACCTAAATATCATTTTTCTGAAAACGCTTTTTTTTTGGGGGGGGGGGGGGGCAAACAAACTTATGGTCCACTTCCGAATTTTAGTAGTTTTTCTGGATTAGGACAAAGCTATACTTATAATTGAATCTTTGGTGTGCTAAAATGTTGTGTGGAAATCGACAGTTCACTGCCTTCATTTTCGCAGGTAACATGAAGGATGGACACATAGGTGTCTATTAATAAACAGCTGTCATAATAAACATATTAATAAACAGTCATAATAAACAGCTGTTTATTATGGAGTCTATACTCTATATAATCCCTTTTTCTCATTAGTATTTATGGCAAAAAACAAAGCTGTTCAGACTATACAGAAGCTGTTGTGAATGGAATGAAGTTTTCCAGTGTATAACAGATGTTATTTTGAAATTTCAAAGGGGGGGGGGACTTGAACCTCCTCAGCCCTCCCTGGCTACACCACTGCACTTATCGATGCTTTGACTATTAACTAATAGTTAATTAATAATTAACTATTACAATTGTTAATACAAATTCTATAAACAAACATTCAATTTGGCTATTTTGCTCAAAGCCAAATTTTTTATTTCCAACTAAATCTTGTTAGTATTATTTTGGAAGTACTTTGGTTTCAACAAATAAATATTTTAATTCCTAATAAAATTTACATTTTAAAATTACTTATACTAAACAACAGAAAAATTTGTACAATATTATTTTATTATTTTCATTATTTTTTATCTAGTAGAAAAGGCAAAATTTATAATTCTGTGCAGGAGAGAAGGAGGAAAATTTGAAAATGTTTTTCAACAAAAAAAGGACAGAAAATGACTTATTAAATGCTTGTCATTGTGTTTTTAGATGATCTAGAAGCGCTGAAAGTTCAAACTGCTGAAACAAATAGTAGAAAGTTGGTAGCAGATGAAAGTAATTCATCTGAAGACGATGTAGATTCGGACGAGTCAGAGTTGGAAAATGACGAAGGAGGGTTAGATGGCGACGAGGCGAAGGCTCCAACCGATTTAGAAGAGCAAGATGTTGTGGAAGAAGAAATCTGAAGTTTAATAACCGCATTACGTATTTTAATAAGTCTTTTCTAATGTTAATCGGTTTTAAAGAATGGTTCATTATACGTATGTAAGTTCTAATAATTTGAAGATGTCTGTTCTTGCTAATGTTATTATATTCCACATTTTAATATCTTTAATTAAAAATAAGCCACTTATAAACATTATATCAACTTTGTAAAGTTGCCAAAGAAAGTGGCTTACCTCAACGAATCAAAGAATCTCAAGATCAAAGAGAGAAAAAAGACTTACTCTTATTCAAATTATTTGAAGATTATTTCTACGCAAAAAGTTCTTCTAAGGTATGAGAGTTAGTACTTATAATATTCTAATCGTTTCATGGGTTATTTGTTTGATCATCTTTTTGAATTAAATAAAGATTTCAATACACAGTAGTCGAACGTTTACGAAATTCGTTTAACTCCTTCAACACACTAATAATCAAGTAAACCTAATTGAGATGAGTATTTTCTGTTTATAAGAGTAATATATCATGTACATACAAATTCTCGATCATTCTAACGATATCTGATATATTATAAGTATTGTATATCCGCAGCATATTTATTTGATACAAATGGGACCTCTCATTTTATGGAAATTAAGATAACCTATTTATATTCCCGGGATATTTCAAATTTTCATTCTTGACTGGTGCACCATAGGATATTCTATAGAATTCCTATGTTGAAGATCGAGTTTTGATCGGGTTCAATATGGCATTCTCGAACAGAAAATTTCGTACAGATCCATATGGACCCTGGGATCCGTAGGGGCTGTTGTGGAATTTCCCAAATCGAATTACAAATCCATACAAAAACCAGATCCTCTTCTGTAAAAAATTCCATACAGAACAATACAGACCCTGGAGTTCGTAAGGTCCAATGTGGAATTCTCCAAATCGAATTAAAAATCCATACAGAAACCAGATCCTTTTCTATAGGAAATGCCATACAGACCTGGGGGTTGGTAAGGTCCAATGTGGAATTCCCTAAATCAAATTGCAATCCATACAGAAACCAGATTCTTTTCTGCAGGAAACTCCATACAAAACCATACAGACCCGGGGGTTCGTATGGTGCAATGTGGCATTCCACAAATCAAATTGCAAATCCATACAGAAACCAGATCCTCTTCTGTAGGAAACTCCATACAGAACCATACAGACCCGGGGGTTTTTATGGTGCAATGTGGAATTCCCCGAATCAATTTGAAAAACCATACAGAAACCAGATCCTCTTCTGTAGGAAACTCCATACAGAATCATGCAGACCCGGGGGTTCCTATGGTCCAATGTGGAATTCCCCAAATCAAATTGCAAGTCCATACAGAAACCTGAACATCTTCTGTTGGACATTCCATACATATCCTTCATATACCTACTTCATATACCTACCTAATTTAAAAATGGAATATTCCAAATTCATCAACTGCAATGTAAAATTTAACGATTTTAAATTCAAAATATTTCCTACTGGTTCAAAAATTATGACGAATTTGTTATACTCGCAGCTTTTACTAGTAAACAATAATAAAAAATTAATTTTTTGTTCAGTATCAATTTTTTTGAAAATGTGTGAAAACATGTTTTTTTTTATTGAGTCCTATGCACACATTTAAAAAAAGTTGAATATGTCGAATCTGCAATTTATTCAGCTGGAACCAAAGAAACATTTGATCATTTTGCTTTTTCGGAAAAAAAGTTTGGTCCAATCTTCTTCCTTCAAAAGGATTTTGAATTTCCCTTCAGGTACGCTGAACTAAGCGTTACGACTAGAAACAAATAGACTTCAACTGGCCTACGATATCATTAAGCTGTCGCAGGGTTGGTACGAAAAGTTGTTGGATATAGAAGATGGGAGGTACCCTAAACTCTGTTTCAAAAAAATCAATCTCCTCGATAATAAGCCCCTGTGTAATCCTAAATATAATTGGGTACTACAATTAAAGCATTGTTTTTCAATCTGTAGTTCAGAACATCTATGGCCTAACGCAAATCCTGAAACTCTAAAAGAAAATAAAGAGCAAATTATATCAAATTTTGCTGACTACCTAAGGTGTTCTGATTACGACAGATTGCTCAAAACTAACCAGTTCAAAAGTTTATCCACATATTAATTTGTTTCCGGGTATACATCCCTATTTGACAGCCAGAATGCCCTTTTATATCTTTAGCTTGGTAGCCCAGATTAGAATCTTTGGTTCCACCAGAGGTTCTATTCGTCATAACAACTACAGATTTATTTTTGACCCTGCAAGGATCTGTCCTATATGCAACCTCAGAGTGAGGGAGGATCTCTATCACCTACTTGTTATTTTCCCAGCCTATTCAGATTTTAGAACTCTCATCTTTCAGCATCCTGCGGGCATTTTATGCCTTCTTAACTCAAGCTCTGTAGTGAGCTTCGTAAATTTGCGATTTTTGTTATAAGAATTCTACAAATTAGGTCCTTTATTTTACAATTCTAATGTATAATTAGGTCTGCTGTCTACTATCTACGAATATGATGAGCAAGGGATGCTTTTGTATTTATAATTTATATATTTATTCTTTTGGCGCCGACCTTATTTTATACGTCACTATCACGCATTTTCTCCTCATTTGTAATGGATTTTTGGCCATGAAACAAATTATTTCTAAATAAATCAAATAAAATAAATAAATAAATGAATTTTAGTATTTTTGCTATACATAAAAATGCAAACACGGGCCTACGCGTTCGGAACGCCATCTATTAAATTTATTTGAACTACGATACCCCTCCGGATGCTTAGAGAACAGAAAGAGTGGGGCGATGCATAGGGCTGTTGTACACCTTTTGTGAATTTAATTTACGACACACGGAACACTGCGGAACCTGGATCGCCGCTATTTCTTTCAAGGTTGCAAACGCGGCTTAAACTTTACAAGTTATCAGGCGATGCTAGTAAAAAAACGTTTTCCGCTTTCATCCACTGCTTTCATTTGCCATGGTACTGCACCTTAAGGCAAGATTCGGTCAATCAAGAAAATATCCGCTTGTGAGGGAATGTTGCACGGCAAGTTTCAGGACAGTTTGAAACATTTATTTGACTTAATTTAATGCGCAGTAGATTACTTCCCATATTAGAAAAAAAATTAAAACCATGAAATAATTAAAATTCTTATTTATTTTTTAGTCGGACTTATTTAGAATGAAATTCGGAATAAAACGGACTGGTTTGGATTGAATTTAAAAAAATTCTTTGCGGGCTCAAACGAACTGGATTCGGAATGATTCGGAACCCAGTGGGCACAAAAACATTGAATGTTTCATGAAACAATTAAATGTTTTATGGGAAAAAAGTTTCTAAAACGTTTGAAAGTTTCACAAACACGTATGCGCTCGCGCGATTGTGTCAGGTTGATGTTAGGTCATTTAACACAGTTAACGGAACCAAATGTTCAAAGTAGATTTAAACTTTCTTAGGGATCGTTCACATATTACGTAACATTAAAAAGGGTGAGGGGGTTCGTGTTTTGTCACAGTATGTTATGTGGGGGGAGGGGTATTTTTGACTTATAAAGATATTGCAAAATTTGGTAAGATTTCAAGAAAATGAAAAAAAAAACATCACATTTCTAAGAAAAATTAACTTAAAGGGAATATTTTTAAAGTCTTCAAAATATTTCAAAAGATTTCTAAAATTGTCAAAGAAGAATTTGAAAGATTTTGAGAGAATTTTTTTAATTTTGCATAATTTAAAAGAGATTCAGAAAAAAAATCGAATAATTTTAAAAGATTAGAAGGTTTAGAAACTCTGACAAAAAAGGATTTTCTCAAGATTCTTGGGGAAATTTCTAATGATTTTTTATTTTGAAAAAAAAACTTTAGAAAAATTGAAAAAGATTTCAAAATATTTCATACGATATCTTAAAATTTCGAAAAATAGTGTGTAATATTTTAAAGCAAAATGTTCAATTCGGTCAGATTACAAATTAAAAAAATCGATTAAATTAAACAAATATCACTAGTTTACAGGCAAAATGTACATTCAATGAAACTATTTTTTCCTATGTATTTTGGCTTGCTCAACTCGAAATTCACATTTAAAAATTTTTTTATTGCTGGTTTTCGAGATGATTTACTGAAAAATTTTTCCATTTTTTTCGGCGGTAGCTTCACATGTTAGGCCATATATCGAGTTATAAACATCAGATTGGTTCGCGCGAGTTCTCAAATCAAAGGTAATGAAATTTCCAACAATCGCTTTCCATATTGTTTTACAATCTGTTCAGTAGCTTAGGTGTTATGTCCCACAATATATAAGAAAAGTTCATTTTTTGTGCTAAAATAAAAATCGAAAATTCATTCTATCGCCATGCAAAAATAGAAAAATTCAAATTATGTCCAGTTTCTTATTTTTTATATATAGATCGCACTTTTGAGAAAAAAAAGGTATCGATGAAGAAAATATATGCATAAATACCGGAGATATAAGCAATTGATTAAAGGTACCAAAATTCAAATTTTACTCTGTTTTTTTTTTTTTTTCATTTCTGTATAGAAAAAATTTATTTAATTTATTTTATTCGTTTTTCATTATGAATTTCAATATTGCATGACTATATTCGAAATAATTTTTGCCCCTGCTTTGTCTTCTGTTCTTCGCAGTTTCTGTTTCTCTGATGAGAAGCCAAATATAATCTCCCAACATTCTTACATCCCAATATCCTTCGTAGCGCTGCTCAATAGCTTTCATTTCTTGGTGAAAACTTTCACCGTGCTCGTCACTTACGTCACCGAGTTTTTCCGGAAAAAATTTAAGTGGGAATGTAAAAAATGTATTTTTTCTTAATTGTGCGATCTATATATAAAAAATAAGAAACTGGACATAATTTGAATTTTCTATTTTTGCGTGGCGATAAAGTGAATATTCGATTTTTATTTTGGCGTAAACAATTGGACTTTTCTCATATATAAGAAAAAAAAATGGGAAAAAATTTCAAAAAATCATATCTCGAAAACCTATCCATAAAAAAAATATTTAATGTGATTGTCACTGTAACTTAATAACACTTATAAATTATACTGAAGTATCACGGCCTGTAGTCGTTATATATACACAATATTTACTTATTTATAATAATAATCATTTATCAATATCAATTATAAATATAATTATAATAATATGATATAATATATATATATATATATATATATATATATATATATATATGTGACGTGCGCCGAAGAAAGGGGGCTTACTCTGGAAAGCCAGATTTTTCAGGACGAGCGGTCGAAGTCGAACCGATAGACGCGACTTTTAGGAGAGAGGGAAGACCACGAAATCTTCCCTCTCCGCTTGCCACTACATTCTCACGCATATAGCGGCGCTGCTCACGGACGGGGTAGAGATGAGACGCGGAGATGTAGTGGTGAGTGGTGGGAGGTGTTTCACGGGATCTCGAGCTCTCGAGAGAAAGCATGATTTCTCGGGTACCTATCAACTCATTTATTAGCAATAATAACGCTCGGAAATTTTTTTCGATGGTTTCATTAAAAAGAGCAACTCAAAAACTATCGAAAGGTGTAAAAACCTCGATTTCGATTTTTTCGGAGTAAGCCCCCTTTCTTCGGCGCACGTCACACACACACACACACACACACATATATATATATATATATATATATATATATATATATATATATATAATATAATGAAAAAAATAAATATCAGAACCTATAATTTATCATTACCATAAGAGTAGTCCTTTGAATATATTCTCTGAATAACACTTATAAATTATACTGAAGTATCACGGCCTGTGATCGTTATATATACATAATATTTATTCATTTATAATAATAATGACTGATCAATATCAATAATATAAAATATTCACAACCTGTAATTTACCATTACCTTAAGCACCCTACCTTACCGACCATAGATATATAGAACACTTTATAGGTATATCCGAATACTGCATCATTTACAAATTAATCTTTATGTCTTTTATTATTAATCATCATGATCTATTATTATCAATTATTATGGTTTTAAACATTTACTATTCATATTCTGAATCAAATTATAAATTCTATGTAAAATTCTAAGAAATATGAAATCATATAAATGTGAATGCGCGGTCATAGACGTCACAACCAATCAAAAGATCGGAAGCTCCACGAAGGAACACGCGAGGCCTTCCACCTATGCACTATTCCAGGATCTGGGTCAAGAATGCAATAAATCTTGTCAGAAAATTGTCCACGAAGGGACTATTTTTCCACCCCTGATCAGATTTCTGCCTATATAAACCCACATTTTTAAGGGTTACAACAAGTTTATTTCTACCGTCGAATCGCTGCCCAACACTCTTCGGAACATCAGCAGTTTAGTTCTACCGACGAATCGCTGGTAAAAACTCTCCAGAATGTGTTAAAATTTCAATTCAATAAAAACGAAAGAGTGGACTTAGCAAAAATAGGTCAATCATTCATAAACTTAGAATGAGTGAAAATAGTTTAAAACTGAGTAGACAAAATCTAGAACTACTTTGATTGTTCAAACTAAAGTCAGTGACCCCTCAAAAAAGAAGAAAACCCTCCCAACAAGTTCTCCAACCACCTTCGTATCATTATACAAAAGAAATGCTGAGTGCTGAAGTCGTATCCTTCCAGAGCCACTAAACGTCTTCAAAGAATTCGATCAACAATGGAAGCACTGGGCACCTTTAAAATACTGAATACAGGATTATTAAGCGTTCCAAGAGACAACTCAACCCCGGCGCCTTTGACCAAGCTACAAGGCTCGTCCCCGGGTTGCGGATAGAGGGGCCCTGTACCGAGGGTTTCTGCTGAATACGGTTACGCAACTCAATAAACAGTCGCGGACAATGGTCCCGAAGGAAAAACCAGCAAGTCACGGCGTAAACAACCGTGCCGAAGACTGCGTGGCATCAGGGTGTGGTGTCCAGAACGGTGTCTCTAGGATACTAAGTCTCCTAGAGTATTTAGACCTTACCTTCGCATTCGGGGCTCTGCACGAGGATTCAGGGTGAGCGTCACAAAAAAACCCTTCAGGGAAAGCCTGAAGGCTTTTCGGAGCGACCTGAGGAATTGGCGGCTAGACTGCTGCGCACGGGACACGTCGTGTCGCGTCAGAAAAAAGACGGAGGTGACACGGTGCTACCGCTGCCTAGGCTACGGCCACATGGCAGCGGCCTGCGAAGGCTGCGATCGAAGAGTGGCCTGTTGGAAATGCGGCAAGGAGGGACACACGGTTACGGCGTGCGCAAGTGCGCCGCAGTGCTGCGTCCTTTCGCGTCAGGAAAAAGACGAAGGTGACACGGTGCTACCGCTGCCTAGGCTACGGCCACACGGGTGCCCTGAGGTTAATTTTTTTCGAAAGTCTTGTCACTTCGAAAATCATTGCAGGTCTAGATTCTAGATCATTTTTTACGTTCAAACACGCAATGACGGAAA
>CAKNXH010055535.1:33846-58682 GCA_932178445.1 Andricus quercusramuli
TCATTGCGTGTTTGAACGTAAAAAATGATCTAGAATCTAGATCTGCAATGATTTTCGAAGTGACAAGACTTTCGAAAAAAATTAACCTCAGGGCACCCGTGGCCACATGGCAGCGGCCTGCGAAGGCTGCGATCTAAGAGCGGTCTGTTGCAAATGCGGCAAGGAGGGACACACGGTTGCGGCGTGCGAAAGTGCGCCGCAGTGCTACCTCTGCGCTGCAGCAGAAGGGGAACCCCGGGCTGATCATCAGCCGGGGACGATGAAGTGCAGGGCGTTCAGAGAGGCCGCTTTGATGTAGAAGCCTCAAGGATGCGCTGCCTAACCGAACATGAACAACCAGGATGCCGAAGGCCGACGAGCCCCTTGTGTGATACCACCACACTATTGAGGACGATGAGTGCATCCTGGTTGGGCGTATATAGGTGAAATACCAAGTTGGCTAGAAATCGGAAGTCGAAGCATGTCTTAGTGGCCTTATCCCCACGCCCTTGAATTCATGCGATAAGTGGTTCCGAGGACATGGGTTGGCAGGAAGAGGAAGTGAGTTTAGTGGGTTTTACCGTTTCCTGGGTGGAGTCCCACACTCAGTGCGTAAATGCATTCTCACCTCCTCTCCAAAAAAAAGGACAACTCAACAAGTTCTTCGGTAAGTTCGTTTTATCATTGCTATCCTTTATTTCCTTCTTTTCTTAAAACTGTGACGAGCACATATGCTCGAAGATACCGGCAGAGGCCTACGACGGGTTGCCGCTCGCAAGGCTCTCCCACCACGCTCACCCCCACTGGCCGACCGCAACCACAACCGACTGTCCTAAATACGATACGGACAAACGCATAGGGCAGTTGAGTCGGGTGCGAGTCACCGAGCACATCGGTGAGCTCTCACCCGGTGAAACTCCAGCCGACGTGTACGGTTCTCGTGGTCACTAGGCACTCCTATGGCCAGGCGAACCTACTGCGATAAGGAATCAATGGGTACCCCCATGGTTGCCCTTCGTCACCGAAGACCGACTACTCCTGACCGACCGGCCGACGTGTACGGTTCTCGTGGTCGAGAGGCACTCCTACGGCCACACGAACCTAGTGCGATAGGGAATCGATGGCTACCCCCATGGTTCCCCTTCGTCACCGAAGACAGACTAGTCCTCACCGACCGGCCGAAGTGTACGGTTCCCGTGGTCGATAGGCACTCCTATGGCCACGCGAACCTAATGCGATAGGGAATCGATGGGTACTCCCATGGTGCCCCTTCGTCACCGAAGGCTGACCGTCTCCTGACCAGCTGCAGGACGTGTACGGTTCTCGTGGTCGATAGGCACTCCTATGGCCACGCGAACCTAGTGCGATAAGGAATCGATGGGTACTCCCATGGTTCCCCTTCGTCTCCGAGGACTGACCATTTTCTGACGTGCTGACCGACGTGTACGGTTCTCGTGGTCGATAGGCACTCCTATGGCCACGCGAACCTAATGCGACAGGGAATCGATGGGTACTCCCATGGTTCCCCTTCGTCGCCGAGGACTGACCGTTTCCTTACCGACCGGCCGACGTGTACGGTTCTTGTGGTCGATAGGCACTCCTATGGCCACGTGAACCTACTGCGATAAGGAATCGATGGGTACCCCCATGATTCCTCTTCGTCACCGAGGTCCGACCGACCGCCTGACATGTACGATTCTCGTAACTTCCGTCGCGTTCGCACTACACCCCGCCGTCGAACTAAACCATATTATCCCCATACGTGTTCACAGGATCCGCACTAACGCCGGAGACACGGGGAGACATCGTATTCCGCACTCGCCGACGTGATGCCCGAAACAGCGCGCAAACGCGCACACGCACGCTTCCATGCACGGGCCACACACACATCCGCACGAAACCGAACGCACTCCCATTGACGCGCTACACACACACTCACACATCCTCGAACAAGCGTACACACGCGCACCGGCGAACATCCCCACACGCTCTCATGTACGCGCTAGACACACACACCGACGCACTCCTGTACATTCAACTCAAACCTTGTTATATGTATATATATTCTTCTTATATGATTTATTCCAAATAAAACGAGATACTACTCTTGTACTCAGAGGAAAACTGTCTTTCTATCCTTAGACCTGACCTTGGCTTAGGCTGAAGCGTCCGATAGGATAAGTTAGACCAAGGGTAGGATAGGTCAAACGCCCCCCAGCGGGGGGCCACGGGAAACTAGACCGTTACCAAACTTATTTAAAAATCTCGTCAGGAAATTGTTTTCCTTTTTTTAAAGGATGGACACTAAGACGAGGTTTGGCAGATATCCATCAAGTTCCATTTTATGGAAATCAACATAAAATCATTGAATAAAACAATTTGACAACATTCACAAATCACATACTTGTAAAATTAATTCCAATAAATTATAATTTCATATTAGAATACAATTGCCTCAACCTTTCGTGTTTGCCTTTTCCTCACTACATGCATTCTATTTTGTAAAAAAATTTAGAATCCAAAAATGAGGAAATAGGGTAAGTTTCAGAATTAACTATTTTATGATGAGGTAAGTAGGTTTCATCTGAGACGTAACATACCTCGTTATAAATTTTGATGCATCGGCCTAAAAACTAAAGTACAATTTCGAATTAAAATGAAAAAATAAATTTCACGAAACATTTCTAGGTTCAATTCAGAATTAAAATAAAAAATCAATTTCACGAAAATTCTGTAATTAAATATTTTTCTCTGCATTTATATTTTTTTAAATAATACGAAATCTTTTTAATTCTTTTTCATATTCAAATTAAAATATAAATTTCATCTTCAACTTCAATAAAACATATTTGTACACGAAATTAGTCAATAAAATAGAAAAATTTTCAATTACTACAATTTTCGTACTTTCAGCTTTCGTATTGCGCCAAGACTTAATGTAGTATTTTAATGTCCGTTTAAGATCACCTTAGATCCTCTTAAGATGACAATTATATCCTTAGCAACATTTCCAGTAAACGCAGCAACTTAAATTACCTTATCAAATTCCCACCAGATCCATTTAGGGAAATTTCTTTAAAAATAATTTCTTGTTTTAAGGTCTACTTAGGTTTCACTTAGGTCCCCTTAGAATTATGCTCCTCTTAAATTCCTCTTAGATCCACTTGAAGAAATGTTTAAAAAGTAATTTCAGATTATAATTTCCACTTAAGTTCTCCGTAGAACCCATTACAAACATTTCCCGAAATTAACTTCACAACCAGTATCCCCTTAAGAAGATTTTACAACACATTACGTTCCACGATTCCTCTTTAAATCCACTTAAAACTCTAACTGCAATCTTAGAGGATTCTAAAGAAATTCTAACGATTCCTAACGGGTATTTTTACCAGGGTTATTTCGTATACTTATATCAACAGCTCGTTGTTAATTTTAGAAACATTAAGATCTTGTAACTACGAACACATATTTTCATTTGAAACAAAATCAAAGATTATATTAAATAAGGTGATCACGATAAAGATGTAAGAGGAACAAACTTAGCAATCATTAAAATTGGGTAATATAAAGCAAAAAAGTATTTTTTTGACAAACGTCGGGAATCCGTAAGCGTCGAAAGTCTTATTATTCATTCGTTCCGAAAATTTGTCCTGGAAATAGTTGCATTGGTCGAGTTCCTCGTTCTCGGTTGCTACGAGTTCGGTGACGTTGCTTTGCGAAGCGAATCGCTTCCATAACTGGGTGTTCGAATTTCTTTTTGTTTGGTATCTTGAATTGTTCGCTGTTGCACATTACAACTGCAAAAAAATAACGAAAGAAGGTGAAGGATAATGATCAATCGATAAATTCAGAGCGATTTCGAAATTTTCAGATATTCCATTTAATTCAACGCAAACAATCTTATTCACAGTTTTCTGATATTTTTTAATTGGGCGAAACATTAGAAAATTGTGAGTACAATTGAAACTCTCCGGATCAAAGTGGGATAAGCGTGGATTCAGCCTGAGAAGGATTGTCCAGAAAGTCAATTTTTGAAATCGTTCGAATTTCAATTTTAAGGACTGATACTTGTAAAGAATTTCGATGCGTATCTTTTTATCCCTTAGCAAATATTTGTAGGTTTTACAGTTTTTGAGGTAATTGATAAAAACCAGATTTGTCGACAACAAAACATTTCAATCTTTTTTCACTTTAACTCGCGCTAACTTAGTCAATTTCCAGAATTTATGAATGTTAATAATACTAAATTACATTTTCAAGTCTTTTGGAACTAGGCGAGGGAGGAAAACGTTAATATTTTAATAAACAAAAAGGGTGTTAATTTTTTTGTGAGGCTTTGCAACAATCATGAATTTCAACGTTCAAGCGATTCGTTTATCGAGCTAATTTTAAACAACGGAAAACTTTCAGTCAGAAAGTTGTTGATTAAGATCTTTAGAAGTTTTCTGGGAAGTTTTATCACAATCGGAATAATAGTTAAAAAATTATAAATGTTTTGAATTGCATGCGGCAATCTTGACGCTGCTCTATTTGACTTGAATTTCATATCGTCCACTGGAACACGTTCGTAGCCGAGGAGGCACGCACATGGGGCGGCGTCCATATTGACGCTTGGAAATTGAAGCATTTATAATTTTTCAACAATAAATTAGATTGAGCTGAAACTTTCCAGATTACTTCTTCAGATCCTAATCAATAACTTTCTCGCTGGAGGTTTTGCGTCGCTTAAAATTCTCTCGATAAACGAAGCGCTTGAAGGTCGAAATTCATGATTTTTGCAAAGCCGCACAACAAAATTAACAACTTTTTTGTTTATTAAAATATTAACGTTTTACTTTATTAGCTAGTTTTAGAATAAATAAAAATGCAATGCAGCAGTAATAAAATTAATAAATTCTGGAAATTGACTAAGTTAGCGCGAGTTGAAGTGAAAAAAGATTGAAATGTTTTGTTGTCGACAAATCTGGTTTTTATCAATTACCTCAAAAACTGTAAAACCTACAAATATTTGCTAAGGGATAAAAAGATACGCATCGAAATTCTTCACAAGCATCAGTCCTTAAAATTGAAATTCGAACGATTTCAAAAATTGACTTTCCAGACAATTCTTCTCAGGCTGAATCTACGCGTATCCCATTTTGATCCGGAGAGGTTCAATTGTTTGTGTCTTATTTATTATTGTATTTTTTAATTGGAAGTTTTTGTAATTTGTATAATTATAGATCCCAATGAGGACTCAAAAAGGAGTCGAAAGCTCGAAATAAATGGAATATCTAGAATTTGCGAAATTGCTCTGAATCGATCGATAAAATTCCTAATCCTAATGAAGTAAAATAGAGTGTTTTATATCGAAAAAAGGTAAATTTCTGCATAATAATAAATTCTATGCTTTTGTAATGCAACTAAGTATGTGCAGCTCCTATCATTTTCGTCAATTCGGAGTGAGTCCGTAAATTCGTTTTAATGACTGACGAACAAATAATCTTCCAATTAGAAAAATTCCTATAAGTATCTGAATAAACTTCCACTTAGAATAGACACGTACCACTTTCAGAACATCTGCTTCGCCCAGATTTTCCAACATCTTTACTTCATCAATGGTTTTGCAAGGAAGTATTACGGGTTTCTCTGGGAACTCTTGCGTTACGTTTTTGTCGCTCTTCAAAGTTCTGGTTTCGGCCAAAACTGCCGCTTGGAAATGGCTGCAATAGAAAATTTATTTTGGATTGATTCTTCAAAACGTAAAGCCACAAATCGAAAAATTGCAAAATTTGTATTCTACTTGTCTCCACAATTTCAGTTTTTAGTAATAACGCATTTTATTTATTTTTTTATTTCAAGTAGTAACTATTTTCTAATCTTGATGATAGTTTTTTTTAATAAGTACTTTTACTTTCAATACTTTTTAATAAGTGGTTTCTACTAGTTACTAGTTCGTATTTGCTACAGGTTTGTAGTTTTTACTAGTTTCGGCAGTTGCTAGTAATTAATAGTTCTTACTGGTGACCAATTTGTACTAACTGTAAGTTAGTAATTAGGGTCTTATGATTATATTTAATTAACAACCATGCATTTCATAAAAGTGAAGGTTGGCAGAGAAATGTGACATCTAGAAAATGTATTGCCCTATCTTGTTCTTTCTCTAAGGTGAATTTAATTCCAAAATCGTTCAGATTGAAAACTTGTAGAATTAAATATAATCATAAGACCCTAATGCCAATACAAAAATCCTTCATCATAATTTAAATAATTGGGTCAATTAAATCCGACATTTTTCGAGAAAAAAGTAAAAATGTCACAGAACAGTAAGTTAGTAAGTTTGACTTACTCGTATCCCTCGTTTTCAGTCCTGGAAAATGAGGTCATCAATACAAAATTGTATTCTCAACAAACGTCTGAAGTTTTATTTGGAATTGAGACCCTATACCTTCGATCTAGTCCAGACGCCAACCCTATTTTCGTCGGATCGACAAGGTCAATTCGATTTTTTATCTGGAATCTTATGTAAAATGATCTCCAGAATCCAAAACTGTGTAGCAGAACTCTGGCAAATGTGCCGTTCTCGAGATATTCGTAATTGATCATTTTTTTATAAACGTTACATTAGACATTTAAAATTTGAAATTTTTGAAAACTTTTGTTCTTCTCTTGTTAGATAAGCTCACGTGCAACAATAGTTGTTCAGGCATTTTTTCGCTCCGATTAATATTTAATGCACAAAGTAAATTAACGCGTAAAATAAGTGACAATAAATACTTTTATCAATAACTAAAAAAGTATTTTATGAACACATGTTTGTAATGGATACTGTTCCTCTAAACTTAATAATTTACAAGATAACAGAGCTTTTGTTATAAGTCATTTGATCGCGTTACAACAAATAGTCATTTTGCATTGAGCTAATTTATGTTAGAGAAAAAATTCCTGCGAAAAACTATACTTATCAACTTGACGAATACAAGTATATCTGAAATTATCAATGAATTGTTTAATTTTATGCAAATTAGGATAATTGTTTAATTCTCTCGCTTTAAATTGATTTAACTCTTTCGAAAAATGTAATAAAGGCCTAAAAATTGATGTACTCATTCTTTGAAGTTGTACTAAAATGATGATGTGGTCCAAAATTGCGAAATTTAAATATATGGACCTCTAAAATTGTTTAAATTTCGAGCGACTATCTCTGCTTCTGCGTGTAATCGAAAGACGGAGAAAAATCTAAAAAAATTCGGAAATTACTTCGAATTCAGTCATATCAATCAATTTATTGTTGTTTTATTCGTTGAAGAGTTATTAAAATCTATTTTTTGAGGAGGTTGACAATAGACCTATTAGTGATGCAGTAAACTTGGCAGCAGGCGGTCAGCGTGCACATGGCAGGCAGGCTGGAGATCCAAAGGCGTAGACACTGAGCAAGGGTTTTGCGTATGTAGATTCAGTCTGCCCTAACCTTTGCTCCGTATCGACGCCCTTGAGTATCAGTTTCAGGTCTATTGTCGTCCTCTTAAAAAAAAAATAGATATTAATAACTCTTCAAAGAATAGAAAAACAAAATTTTTATTGGTATGACTGCATTCGTAGTAATATCATAATATTTTCAGATTCTTTCCGTCTTTCTATTACACGCAGAAGCAGAGATAGTCGCTCAAAATTTAAACAATTTTACAGATCCATATATTTAAAATTGGCCTTTTTGGACCAAATCATCATTTTGGTACAACTTCAAAGAGTAAGTACACCAATTTTGACACCTTTATTACTTTTTCCGAAAGAGTTACATCAATTCAAAGCGAGCAAACTAAACAATCGTCCCAATTTGCATAAAATTAAACAATTTATTGATAATTTCTGATACACTTGTATTCATCAAGTAGGTAAGTATAGTTTTTCGCAGGATTTTTTTCTCTAACACAAATTCGCTCAATGCAAAATGACTATTTGTTGTAATGCGATCAAATGACTTATAACAAAAGCTCTGTTATCTTGTAAATTATTAACTTTAGATGAACAGTATTCATTACAAAAATGTGTATTTCAGTTGGTTATTTTGAAATAGTGTTACTTTTTTGTCATTCATAAAATATTTCTTTGATTATTGATCAAAGTATTTATTGTCACTTATTTAACACGTTAATTGACGTTGTGCAATCAATATTAATCGGAGCGGAAAAATGCAGGAACAACTATCGTTTCTCATGAGCTTGTCTAACAAGAAAGGAAATTTTTTTTTTTTTAATTTCAAATTTTAAATCTTTAATGTAACGTTTATAAAAAAATAATTAATTGCGAATATCTCGAGAACGGCACATTTGCCAGAGTTCTGCTACACAGTTTCGGATTCTGGAGATCACTTTACATAAGAACAAAAAAAAATCGAATGGACCTCGTCGATCGACGGAAATGGGGTTGGCGTCTGGACTAATTCGGTTCTCTTCCTTGTCGAAGATTTCGGGGTGCAGCTTCGTCTCCCATTTGGTTACGGCGGAGATCTGGTGCTTGTTTGTTCTGTAGTATTTCTACTCGTCTTTCGTTGATTTTTTCGTCTTCGCGGAATAAGGGTTCCAATGCCAAGGGATCATTCAGTTGAACGTCGACATATTCCACGTTGTTTTGGACTCCGTTGTGGTCCACATTGTCGTGGACTTGGTTGTCGCCTGGTGCTGGAGAGCGAGTAGAGGATCGCGTAGGAAGTTGTCCATTTCTTGCTTCGCTTCCATCGTTGTTATTGCCAGCGCCTAATTCCAAACAAAAATAAATGATTTTCCAGTTGAATTTGTGAGAGGAAAACATTTTCCTCTTAAAATAATTCATGGTAAATCGAACTTCTGTTAGAATTTGCTTCGGTTGGACCTTGAATGGTTCTCCCAATTTCTAGGAGGTCTGTCATGGTTCGGTTTTCAACTTCTCGGTCCCACTGGTATTCTTTAATAAAATAATGATGAAAATTACAACACAAAACCTTTTCATACATGAGTAAAGCATTTCAAGCAAAAAGTTTTCAGTAGCTTGATTCGAAGTTGAAGAATTCTCACGCTTTCTCCTTCTTTCGATTGGATTTTTGAGTTTCCTTTTATTCGAAGGTTTTTTCCCACGTCGAATTCCAATGCTTTGACCTCTTTTGTAAATACCTCTGCTTCTTCTATGAGTGCCTGGTCTTTGATCAGATAAAGCTGTGGTACGGTACTTCACAGACTTCTTCACATTTCTCTTAGGCCTCGTTTCTGGAGGACTTTGCGAAACAGTTGAAATCGAACTTCCATCCGACGATTCGCCTGAATCAGTTTCTTGTGCAGAAGTTGCAGCCATTTCATCCAAAGAATCCGAAACAGAACTCTATTGAAGGGATTTTAAGAAGGGCATCAATAATAAAAATCAATGAAATATTGAATTGGGCTTAAACGCATCTCAGGGTACCATGGTACCTGACTAGGCCTAGCGACCCTTTTCTATTGTGCGGTGCTCCGCCTCGAGGGAGCTCGAACTCGAAGATGGACGAAGCGCTGTGGTGCTCAACCGTAGACTTCTGTGTATGTACGCGCGAGGGTAGCTTTAAAATTTTAATGTATCTGTTCCCACCTCTATTTCCACCGGAGGCTACTGACTGTGTACGTTGCGGTGTTAATGCAAAGTACGTAACGTTATCGTTGGCTAACTGTAATTGCAAAGTAACGTACGTTAGATAAATATATGAATAATCAAATGAATAATTAAATAAATAATTAAATGATGAATAATTGAATGAATAAATGTTTATCGCCTTCTTTCGAAATCCGCGAGGAAAATAAAAAAATCTTCAAAATTCACCAAATGGCGGCAGTTTTTCTGAAAATGTTTAAAGTCGATTTTCTCAAAAAACACACACTTATATTTTTTACCCATTTTTTTTTTTTTTTTTTTAATTTGTACCATCACAAGGAAAATACCTTGTGAGTTTAATGCGGGCTAAACAACTTTTGTGGGCAGGAGAATTTTTTGTCATAAAATCGAATTTTCGCATTTTTCTTGAAAATAACAACAGATACAAAAAAATTTTGAGGAAATAGTTTGCACATTTAAAAAAGTTCTACAAAAAGTTCTCTTACAAATTTATGATATCTTGTACCATTTCCGAGAAAAATGAAAAAATTCAATTTTCATAAACAAAAAATTGCCTTCATTCCTGGCTTATAGAAATACGCACCATTTTTGTTAAATATTAATCCAAGTAGTATTTATTTATTTTTTAAACTGAGATTCAGATGAAGTTTGTATACGTTGTTGGAAAATATCTGGATAAATGTGAAATATATTTAAATATAATGAAGATAAAAACTTTTCAGTCAAAACATTTCTTGTATTGGCATTCATTTTGTAACGTAGATTTTTTCAGTAAAAAATTTCAAATTTAGAATTTATGAAAAATAATTTTCTGATGATAAAAATTGTTCAGCCCACGCAAAACTAACATGGAGTTTTCCTCATATGAACGTATATATTTTTTTAATTTTTATCAAAAATGTTGGGTATTTCCATAAGCCAGGAATGAAGACAATTTTTTGTTTATGAAAATCGAATTTTTTCATTTTTCTCGGAAATGGTACAAGATATCATAAATGCGTAAGGGAACTTTTTGTAGAACTGTTTTAAAAGTTGAACTATTTTGTTGAATTTGTTTTTAATGAAGCTTTACCTCTTTGGTTAAAAATTTAACTATTTTGTTGAAAATTAATTTTTTTGCTGAAAATTCCTATTTTACTGGTTGAAAATTCAATGTTTCTACAGAAAATTCGTCTTTTGGCTTTCAGGATCAACAATTCAGGTGAACTTTTTTTCTTTCATCACTGAGAAATCTTTTTATTTGTTGAAAATTCGTCTTTTTAATTTTGAAATTAATTTTTTTTTCAATTACATTTCATCCTTCTAGGTTAAACTATCAACTATTAAACTTTTTTGTTACGAATTTTCTTTTAGGGTTGAAAATTGAACTATTTCTTTGAAAATTCAATTGTTTTGTAGAGAATTTAATTATTTTTTAGAAAATTTAAGATTTGTATATGTATGTTAATGGGATTTGAATGTTAATGGTTGAAGAAAAAAAATTGGTCGAAGAAAAATCATAGAATTTTGAAAATGAAGTTTTCTCCCTGCAAAGCACGCATTATCTTAAATACAACTAATTTCCACTAGTTTCAAGTCCCATATCTTATTATTTCTGGAAACCATAAATTACGTACAGCAATAGGGGGGTAGAAACATTTTGTTACGGTTCGTTACATGGGGGGGGGGGGGGCGAAGAGGTTCGATTATCCGTTACGTAATTTACGTACGGCCCCTTTCCTAAAACGCATTTTCTCCTTTTCGTGTGTTTGCGTGCTTAGTCAAGCTTTGTTTATAAAATACCGGTGCGGACCGATATGAGTTCTCTGAAAGAAAACATTGTGTGGCATTTATATTACGCATCTACATTTAGAATTAGGCTAATTATATTTCCTGAAGAAGATTAATAAATTCTATCACTTATATCCAGAAAACAATAACAAAAGAGAGAGAGAGAGAAGGAGAGAGAGAGATGGAGAAGGAGAGAGAGAGATGGGCAAAGAGAGAGACCGAAAGGCTCCTTTCTGTGGGTGAAGAAAAGCGAGCCTCCGGCCTTTGCCATAAGACGCAGCGTGTGTGTCACAGGCCTGCGTTACACTATGCAGTCGTGGTTTCATTCGAAGCAGGCGCGACTCCCCATATCGAGATCAAAATTCTCCTGCCCACAAAAGCTATTTAGCCTGCATTAAACTCACAAGGTCCTTATGATAGTAGAAATTAAAAAAAAAAAATGGGCAAAAAATATAAGTGTGGGTTTTTTGAGAAAATCGATTCTGCAACTTCAAGTGTAGAACCTGCCTGATTTGAAATGGATTCGGTCTAAAGCACTTTTCAATTTTTACCCACATTAAATGTTGCATGTGAGGTGAATTTTGCGTGATGAATGACTTAATTAATAAAAAAAAAAATTTTTTTGATAAAAAAAAATTAATAAATAAAAATATAATAAAATGATAAAAATAAGAAAAAGCAACGCATGCTTAATTGACAAGTGGACTAGGCCTACTGGGGATTACCACGTAAAAAAAACGCGCCTCATCTAAATTTCAAAGGTACCATAATTTATTTATCCATTCAATTATTTATTTAATTATCTATTTAATTATTCATTTATTCATTCAATTAGTTATTCAATTATTTATTTAATTGATTGATTATTTATCTATTTAATTATTCATTCATTTATTCATTCAATTATTCATCATTTAATTATTTATTTAATTATTCATTTGATTATTTATTTATTTATCTAAGGTACGTTACTTTGCAATTACAGTTAGCCAACGATAACGTTACGTACTTTGCATTACCACCGCAGCGTACACAGTCAGTAGCCTCCGGTGGAAATAGAGGTGGGAACAGATACATTTAAATTTTAAAGGTACCCTCGCGCGTACATACACAGAAGTCTACGGTTGAGCACCACAGCGCTTCGTCCAGCTTCGAGTTCGAGCTCCCTCGAGGCGGAGCACTGCACAATAGAAAAGGGTCGCTAGGCCTAGTCAGGTACCATGTACCATGGTACCCTGAGATGCGTTTAACCCATTGCATGCATTTTTAGTTAAATAAATAGTATAAAATGAATAAATAAATAGGAAAATGTTCCATCTTCTCACTCTGACACGTGACAGTACTATGAACTTATCTCCCTCTAGCACATTTTCTAACACTTTCCTCTTGTGCATGCGGAAATCTCTTAGAGTGAGAAAAGTGCATGGCATTGTCACATGATAGAGTGAGAAGATAGTACATTTTGCGCCTGCATGCAAAAGGTATGAAAGCGCCATAAAGTGGGCGTTATCAAAGATTGGCGTTATAACTGAAAGTACCTAGAGAATTCTAACCTCTAATCTAGAAACGTTCAGTAACTTTGATCAGCCCTATCCGACTCCATGAAACGATATCCGTAAATATATACTTCCAAGTGGTAGTACCAAAAAAACTCGACAGAGAGCGCCACTACTGCCTCTACACAGTTTAACAGTATCTGTTATGGGCTCTTATTGAATAGTAATATTTAGTATTAAAATTACTTTTTATTGACAATAGTTAAGTGATGTGACATGTACAATATTGTTTCTAAATACTTAGTGGAAGTGTATAAAACAGTCTCCGGATGGAAAGGTCATTAGTATAAAAAATACTTTATTTCATTGAGAAGTGGTACTTTTGTTTTTGGAGCTCTCCGTAAAGCTCTCTTGTTTTCGCATCAAAAATGCTATTTTATATGTACAAATAAATGTGTGTGTGTCCAAATTCACGGAAATGTTTTATAAATTCTGAAAAAACTTTTGGTATTTTATTGTTGACATAGCCAACATAAAAATCCAAAATTTTGGGATTCAATCAATCATTTTGTATCTTCTAATACCTAATGATAAACATTGCTGCTGTTTTTTTTTTGGACATTATCACATTTATCCGTGTCTCAACCGATTTCCTTAAAAATGGAAAATCTAGATCTTATTTAATTCGTCTTCCAAACTTATGTTTTAAGGTTTCAATAGGCTTGAAAAGGGACTATATCAAGTCCGAAACGTTGCCACTTCTCAATGAAATAAAGTATTTTTTATACTAATGACCTTTCCATCCGGAGACTGTTTTATACACTAATCGAAGGTCGAAACTGAAGAAAGAGATGCACTTAGTGGAAGTTTTTGCAAACTGAAAATGGTTGGACACAGGTGTATCGCACCGAATTGTGATTCGCGGTACGATGTCCCTAAAAAAGAAATGTGCCATCATTTTTATAAACGCTATGGCAAAAATTCAAATGTACCAAATTTTTAAATTTTGAAACTATCGAATTTCCCAAATTTGAGATTCTAAAAATTTCAAAACTGGATTCCCTACAAATTTATTCATACATTTTATGTTCATCTGATTGCGAAAAAATAAGAAATTTCTAAGTTTACCGAACTTTTTTAATTTAGGAATTACTAAATTTACCAAATTCGAAATTCAAAAATTTCGAAACTAAATTTCCTAAAAAATTATTTATCAACGCTATGTTTATCTATCTGCAAAAATTCAAGTGTACCAAATTTTTAAATTCCGAAATTACCAAATTTGGCATTTTTTGAATTTAGAAATTACTCAATTTACTAAATTTGAAATTCGAAAATTTTAAAATTGGATTCCGTACAAATTTATTTATAGATTTTGTGTTTATCGGGTCTCAAACAAAAAGTATAAAATTTCTAAATGTACCAAATTTGACATTTTTGACTTTAGAAATGACCATATTTACCAAATTTGAAATTCTAAAATTTTTAAACTCAATTCCCTACAACATTTATTTATAAACACTATGTGTATCTAGCTGTAAAAATTCACGTTTACCAAATTTTTAAATTCCGAAATTACCAAATTTCCCAAATTTGAAATTTCAAAACTGGATTCCCTACAAATTTACTCATACATTTTATGTTTATCTGAATGAAAAAAAATACGACATAAAATATTTAAAATATTTAAACTCGATTCCCTACACAATTTATTTATAAACACTATGTGTATCTAGTTGAAAAAATTCAAGTGTACCAAATTTTTGAATGTCGAAATTACCAAATTTCCCAAATTTGAAATCCTAAAATTTCAAAAGCGCGATCTTGGCAAATTTTCTTTAAATATACCATATTTAGCAGATTTGAAATTCTAAATTTAAAAAATTAATTAAACAAATTTTAAAAACTAAAATGAAAGAATAAAAAATTTCTGATTGTACAAAATTTTAAATTTTTGAACTTGGAAATTACCAAATCTATCAAATTCGAAATTCTAAAATTTAAAAACTGGATTTCCTACAAATTTATTTATAAACGCTATGTTTATCTGGTTGCAAAAATTCAAATGTACCAAATTTTTAAATTTCGAAATTACCAAATTTTCCAAATTTGGAATTCTAAAATTTCAGAAGCCTGATCTTTGCAAATTTTCTTTAAAATTACAAAATTTAACCAAATCGAAATTTTAAAAACTGTATTTTTTGCCAAATTTTTTATAATTTCTAAATTTATCAAGCCACCAAACTATAAATTTCAAAATTTCCAATGTTATCACAAATGCAATTCTAAAATTTCAAAAATGGGTTCGTTGCAAATTTTCTTTAAAACTACCAAATTTAACAAATTCTAAATTTTAAAAACTGTGTTTTTTGCCAATTTACCAAATTTGAAAAATTTGAAATTCTAAAATTTCAAAACTGGGTTTTTTGCCAAAAAATGTATCTATTCTTAATTTATCAATTCGCCGAACTAAAAAAAAACAATAAAATTACTAAATTTACAAAAATGAAATTCGATGTTTATCTAGTTCCAAAAAAATAAATTTCGAAAATTTAGCAAGTTTTAAAAACTTCCTGGTACGACCAAAACTTTTTTTTTAACTTTTAAAATTTTCCAGTGAGTTTCCTTTCATTAGGAGAAAATTTGCATAGGTCCCAATTGTGCAAATTGAACTTTTAATTTTCAAACACCACCAAGTTTCCTAAATTTGGAATTCCAAAATTTCAAAAGCCCGATCGTTGCAAATTTTCTTTAGAACTACCAAATCTAACAAATTCTAGATTTGAATAACTTTTTTGCCAATTTTTTTTTAGTTTCTAAATTTATCAACCAAAACTATAAATTTCGAAATTACCAAATTTACCACACATGCAATCTAAAATTTCGAAAATGGGTTGTTCGTAAATTTATTTTGAAATTACCAGATTTGAAAAATTGGAAATTATAAAATTTCAAGACTGGGTTCTTTGCTAATTTTTTTATATATTCTAAATTTATCAAATCGTCAAACTAAATAAAAAATTGAATCACTAAATTAACTGAAATTAAATTCGATGCTTATCTGGTGGCAAAAAAAAAATTAAAAAAATTTCGTAAGTGTTAAAAACTTCCAGGTACCACCAAAACTTTTTAAAATTTTCAGTGAGTTTCCATTCATTAAGAGAACAAAATTGCAGGGGTAACAATTTGGAAAATTGAACTTCTAATTTTTAAACCCCACCAAATTTCCCAAATTTGGAATTCTAAAATTTCAAAAAAAGACTTTTAATTGCATGCGGGAATTTGCTAAGCAAGAGATGGCTAGCGTAAAGAAAGTAAGCGTTCTGAAGAAAAAAGCGGCAAAGCTTTGGACAACTTAAGCAAACTGAACACTTTGCTGAATACATGACTCAAGCAATTTTATTTGTCCAATGAAAGTAATTTTATATTGATTGTACTATTTTTTGAATGATTGAATTAAAACAAATTCAATTTTTGAATTTTAAGAGCTTTAATTAAGTGCTTATCCAGTTTTTAGAGAGAATTTTCCCAAAGAATATGAAGACTAAAACTAGTCATAATTTAATACTTAGTACGTCGAGTGACTATTAGAATGTGATTTATCAGCTATACACCTGAAAATAGTATAGCATTTTACTGCTATTATTTATTAAAAATATGTGTTATGTAAAAAGTAAATGTAAAATATTATATTTATTACAACGAATACGACTTTCAAAATGTGATTGATTCGATCAATGTGATTCTCGAATGTTATTTTACTATCTAAAACAATGCTGTTAATTTTAAAATGAATTGATAATTCACACTACATATTTGCTACGGTAAAGAATGAAACATAAAAAATTATAACTTTTTATCAATGTGATTGATTAGTTATAATATTGTTGCAAATAATATAGTAATTTTATCGATGTTACTTATCAACAAACATAAGATTATCACCAATAAATTATTTTTCCTACCTACAAATTTAAAACACCTTTTTAAAAACAATTACATCTATTTGTCTAACTACAACATATATCACTTCATATTACTAACCATCAATTATTTTTTAATTATGTAAATTAATTTTGAAATTATATTTCCAGGTGAATTATTCCGTCAGGTAATTACATTATTATTAATTATTAATAATTCAATCTTTATAATACTTTGACACTGTGTGGAAAACCATATGTATTTTTAACTATTTTCTCTATCGCTATCACTATTTCCTCAGATTTTTTTCGTAAAAATTATTATTGAAAGTCTATGAATCTATTGTAATAGATTCAACATTTATTTTGTAGTGAAAAAAAAAACATTATTTTAGTTATTCACATTATTATCCCATAACAGATACTGTTAAACTGTGTGGAGGCAGTAGTGGCGCTCTCTTTCGGATCTTTTTGGTACTACCACTTGGAAGTATATAATTACGGATGCCATTGCCATCCATGCAAAAGCTTGGAAGTCGGATAGGGCTGACTTTGATATTGTCAAATTGGTTATGTTTCTATTATTCAGATCATTCGGACCGGACGTGCAATGTAAATTGACGGTCCAGCCGAAAATCTTTCAGCTATCGGTGGATTTGTCCTCCTTGTGAACTTTGTTCTTAATTGTTTGCCTAGCGAAGACCCGTGATGAACCGACTGGTACTAAATGTTCGACTGAAGACGCGGATGTCTTCCAAATGATTCAAGAAATTCCAAAAACTTCCATCGCTAAGGAAAATGTGGATGAGGGTGACCAGATTACTTGATAGGAAAAGAAGGACCCCCCACTCCTCACCACCTCCCACCCTTAATTTCCCCCCATCTCAAGCCCAAGTTGGCGCACTATTTGAAAAGTGAAAAAGGTTATTACTCTAAAACATGAGTAAATTTAACAAGTAGCGATAACTATTTAACTAATATTATAATATTATAAGTAATTATAATACAAATACCTATTTCGGAATCAACATTTTCATTTAAACAATATAGTAGTATAATATGTAGATCATTATATATACTTCTCAGAACTTCCAATTTTTTTAACAAATTGATATTAGCTTTTTTTCTAATATTGGTGACATTCGAGACATCGTAGGTTTTTAAAGTTATTTTGAATATTTATAATACTTTTGAATATCTCAAGTGAAATTTGATTACTGTCATCACTCCACTAAGAATGTATAAGAGAAAAAATACGTTCGCAATTGGTGTTATGCCCAGGAATGGCAAAGAAATATTGCGCTATTTTCAAAACTTCCGAATACGATTCAATGTTTTTTTTCGCGGTAATAAAATCACAAGTCTCGGAATCGGAAGACTTTTCAATGCGAAAAAACTAAAGCTAAATTTTGTTGCATGTAAACCTATTCGCTGTTAAAGTTTACATGCTATTTAGCGAAATTGTATCCTACGATGGAATAAAAGCTGTCACCTGCCACGTTCTTAGCAGCAATAGCAAAGTATAAGTGAGTTCGAGCTATAAATAAGTTTGTTTTCGGAAAAAACGACAAATAGAAATCGAATTAATTTTGAGGTTGAAGCATTAATAAGATTTCTAATGTGAGAAATAAGTCACATCTTTAATTTATTTCAGCATGAAATTGTGTTTAAATGTTAATAATTGAAAAGCAATCATAATGTAAAAGTAAATTTCAAATTTTAATTTGAAAATGGTTTCATGAATGAAATGTCAGGACGGAAATTCCTTTCTCACTTATGAACTACCGTTAAGATCTTAGTAAATATCACGGGGATGAAGCCAGCATAGGAACTTCCGGTAGCAAATCTGACTTCCGGCCCAGTTCGATCTGGGGTACTTTCTAGGTAATTTAAAAATATTCAATTTGCGAAAATGTAGTGAACTTTGAAATCGTTAGTATAGTAGCATTGAAAACTGATAGTTGAAAACATCAGGATTGAAAACGTTGAAAATTTACGCTATTTTTCACCCAAATTGTTAGACTTGCCAATAAATATAATTGTGAAATCTTAACGGTAATTTGTCTATTAACTCGAAAAGAATCACCTGTAAAATCGAATGCCTTGTACCAGGTCTCACTACTTTAGTATTGTCCATGCCGTTTGTGCGGAATGTAACATAATCTCTAAATTGGGCCGTGTCACTGTTTTATTAGAGGGTTTTTTCCTACGAGAACCTTCATGATACTTCTTCAAATCTACGACAAAATAAAAAGTAATCACACAGTAATTTGTGTCGAATAAAAACCCATGCTCAGAATCTTTGTTTATTCTTTTTTTTAAATAATGTTTATCAAATTCCATTTACCAATAATGTTGTCAATCATTTGTAAAGCCTTTTATTGGTATGATTGTCAACTTCAATTGTTGAATGTAATGATATCAAAAAACGGTATTACAAATTATTGACAACATTATTAAGTACAATATTTCAAATTTGAATATCCTGCCCGCACGGCCTCTTGCGATTTTAGTTATCCCGGTTCTCACATGAGCGCACGTGTCGCTCCATAAGCGGTCATATTGGAAATATTTGTTTCCAAATTTTATCACGAGGCTTATTCACCCCCGTGGTAAATATGGCGACTTTTCGACTGATCTCAAGTCCTCTATTCTCAACGTGTATTTACACGCTTTATCTGCTGGCTGTCAGCCAGCCAACATATCGAAATATCCATTCACACCTCCAGAAAATTTAGTGAAATATAATAATATTTTAGTTATATTCTGAAACTTACTGGAAGATAACTAAAATATTACTATATTTCACTGAATTTTCCGGAGGTGTGAATGGATATTTCGATATGTTGGCTGGCTGACAGCCAGCAGACAAAGCGTGTACACCTTCAGTCACCGAAGATATATTTTCATTTAAAATGAAAATGTAATAAGTGCAATGTTTTCTAAAATCTGGTGTCCTGATTTCCAGAACGATTTCATTCATACTTTCATGTTCTTCGCACTGTTGTCAACTACAACTACATAGCAGACGACGCTATTTCTCTAAAAAATGATTCCGTGAAAGTTTAAAAACACGAAATTATCTCAGTTTTTTAAAAAGTTTACTCGCTGAGGTTAATTCCTGTTGAAGCTAATCTTTCAACTGTAGTGGTAATTTAATAATATCAATAATTCAAATGAATGATGTAAACTTTATGCTGTTTTTTCAAGTGATTTCGTCCTTGATCAAACGTCAAACGTCAATTTCCTTAGAAATTGTGAACAAAATTTAGGTCCACGCAATAAAAAACGCGAAATATCACGAAAATCTTGAAAAAGAAGGACATCGGACAAAAAAGAAGGACGGAAGGACAACCATCGAAAAAGAAGGACATGTCCTTCCAAAGAAGGACGTCTGGTCACCCACAGTGGGTGCCTCATTTTTTCTCGCACCTACCAATGTCCTGCAAAGGAGCGAAACGACCTCGAATGTCCAATTCTACGGAAAATTTCAGGGAATCTTACCGATGGATATTGCGGGTAAGAAGAAGTTTTCAGCGTTGTACCTTCACTCGATGTTGAAACAATGATATAGTCATGAAAAAACTGTGATGTTTCAGGAGACGCTGAACCTTCTGCGCAGACAATGTTCAAGAAGAGACTCGCTTCAGCCATAGTCTCAACTGGTATCAATCGGACGCAAAGTGATTCGATTTGAAAAGTCTTGTAAACGCATCAATGCTTGAAGTTCTTGCCCATGAGCATTAGGACCCTTCTGAAAACGCCAAAGGTATCGCCGGCCCTAAAAATTGTTCAACCAGGAGAGTATTTGCATCTTGGGACGAAGACCGCTTTGGGAACGTTATGGTGCTTGCACACCTCTGCCTGCCTGCCGGGGGCAGGCAGGCAGAGGTGTGACAGCACCATTACTGGATTCGATAGGGCACGACATGCCTGATCATCTCGAAATCGACATTCACACGGATGGTGGCGTTTTGAATAGCAAGAATTCTATTTGGCCTATCCAGTGCACTATTTCGAACATTCCTCATTGTCAGGTCGGAGTACTAGGTATCTATAAAGGAAATAAGAAACCTCAGAGCGCGAATATTTTGTTGGAATCTTTCGTCGAAGATGCTTTGGAACTGAAGGAAGATGGCTTCGACTATCGTGGAAAAAAGTTATCTATTAAGTTCAGATGCCTCATCGCGGATGCCCCTGCTCGGGCTTTTGTACTCAATAATTCATCCCACAATTCTAATAGTCCGTGTGCAAGATGTAAAGTGGAGGGATTATCGAATACTGCACAAAATAAAAGCAAATTGACGCACCACACCGTACTAATAGGAACGTCTCACCCTCTAAGAACACATGGAGAGTGCTTACAACGGAATGTGAATTTTCAACGAAATAGTTGAATTTTAAATTGAAAAAGACCAATTATTATTCAAATTGTTGAATTTTGAACTAAATAAGATACTTTTTTAATCTAAGAATGGAACAGCTGAAAAAATTAATTTTCAACCAAATTGATAAATTTTCAAATAAATGTGATGGATATTTAAGTGGAACAGTTGAACTTTCAACCAAAACCATGATTTTTTAAACAAGAAGATTATGTTTTACACAAAAAGATTAATTTTCTACCAAAAGAATACAATTTTTCAACGAAATTTTAAACCAAACGTAAGATTTTTCAACTAACACAATGAATCTTCAACTGAAATAGTTGAATTTCAAAAAAAAAAAATAATAATTCGTACTAAAAAGGATGAATTGTCAATCAAAACTTGAATAATTAAACTTCAATTAAGGGTGTTGGTTAACTCCGACTTGGATTTTTTTTATTTATAGGCACGGCACTGACTCCATATATAATTTTTCCCAAGTATTTGAGAGCGAAAGAAAGAAAACTTGTCAAATATCCGGGGTTTTGCGAGATCCTCGGATCAACGAAATTTATAGGAATGAAGCCTTTTGCTGAGGGAATAACTATTTTCGCGGAAATTATCAATTTTTCGAATGGGAGAAATCTGCGGATAGCAGAAGACAGCATTTGAACGGCGAGAACCGTTCGCGAATTTATTTTTTTACTCACAATTCTGACATCACAGAAGTATTTTCAGAGGCTAACTGATATTCGAAGACCCAAATGTTGATGATGGCGAACCTAAATTTCGCGAAATACGTCGCGAAATGGAGAAAAATGTAGAACAAAATTGAGATGTCCTGTATGTGAGGACCATAAGACTGTATTGGTAAGCAGCAAGGCAAACTCGCCAACAGACCGGCTGTCAAATTCGCGCTCCGACTCTTCAATGCTCTGAAGTCCGCACCACACATGGCCACTCGCGAAATCGTGGCGCAAATATTTAAAAAGTTTTTGAAGACAGCAACTGCAAATGCACCAATTTTATAGATAAATCAATTTATGATTGTATGTAAATTTGTAAATTTACCCAGTTTCAAATTATAACTTTGAAATTATATGTGGTCCAACTATAAATTAATTATATGAAGAAGCTTGTAACGGGGGAAACGGATTGTGGTCATCTTTTGTGAGTGAAGAGGGCCTCATTTGAGATAAAAGAAGCTGAAACAGTTTACTAAGATGGAAAGCGGTTTACGAGAAAAAAGGGTTACAAGAAATCTGCGCAATATAACTATCGGTTTGAATATCGGTCATGCGTTCGCGTCCTCGTACTCTCGTCAATTTTTTTTTGTTTCTAATTTTTTTTTAAATACATTACCGTGAATATGCATAAATATTATAAAAATATTAATAAATATTAATATTTTTTTAATTGGGTGGTGCAGCAAACATCTTTTTTGTGATAAGCTTTTGGAGGGCGGGGGTGCTAAAAAATGCCCTTTATCCCCCAATAAATTATCAATAAAATAAGAAACATGAATAAAATCAATAAAATTAATAAAACGAATATGAAACAGATAAAATGAATCAAATAAATGAAATCAGTAAGATCAATAAGATTTCAGTGATTCATTTGATTGTATTTTTTTTTAAATCGTATATTTATATATAGTTTCTTTATTTTATTACAAAATACAATGAAATGAATCAATAAAATCAAAAAAATCAAATTATAATCAATAAAGTCATAATTATACTGATTTCAGTGATTTCATTAATTTATTGATTTTTTTTATTCATTTCATCGTATTTTTTTATAAAATAAAGAAAATCAGTATGAATATCCGAGTCTTTTATTAAAAAATACAATGAAATGAAGAAATGCAGTCAATAAATTGAATAAAATACTAAAATCAGATTATTATCAATAAAATCAAAATTGCACTGATTTTACTGATTTTAGTGATTTTATTCAATTTATGGATTTCATTGATGTTCTTGATTTTTTTATTTTTCATTTTATTGGTAATAATTTTATTTTTTTGTTTTTAGTGATTTTATTGATCTACTTGATTATTTTGATTAAAAAATAGAATAGAATAAATCAATACAAGCAATAAATTGAATGGAATCACTAGAATAAATAAAAGCGATTTATTATCAACAAAATCAATAAAATAAACAACATAAATGAAATCAATAAAATCCATACAATAAAAAAATTGATAAAATCAATGAATTGAATAAAATCACTAAAATCAGTATAATTTTGACTTTATTGATTTTCTTCATTTTAGTGATTTTATTCAATTTATTGATCTTATTGGTGCTGTTCATTTATTTTATTTCATTGATAATAATTTTATTTTATTGTTTTTAGTAATTTCATTCAATTTATTGATTTTTTTATTCATTTGATTGTATTTTTTAATAAAATGAAGAAAATCGGTATAAATATTCGATTCTTTTATAAAAAAAAAACAATCAAATGACTCAATAAAATCAATAAAATGAATGAGATTATCAAAATCGATAACATCGACTTATTATCAACAAAATCAGAAAGAAAACACATCAATGAAATCTACATTTTACTGATTTTAGTGATTTTAATTTATTGATTTTATTGTTTTGATTGATTAATTTCATTTTATTGATTCTATGATTGTATTAATTTGCTTGATTTGAATGATTATATTCAATTTATCGATTTTTTTATAGCAAATATTCGACTTTTTTGTTAAAAAATACAATCAAATGACTGAATGAAGTCAATAAATTGAATAAATTCTAAAATCAAATTATTATCAATAAAATCTAAATTGCACTGATTTTAGTGATTTCATTCATTTTATTGTTTTGTTTGATTTATTTTACTTTATTGATGATTTGATTGATTTGATCGATTCTTTTCAATATACTGATTTTTTATTGTAAATATTTGACTCTTTTATTAAAAAATACAATCAAATGACTCAATGAAGTCAATAAATTGAATAAAATACTAAAATCAAATTATTATCAATAAAATCAAAATTGCACTGATTTTAGTGATTTTATTCGATTTATTGATTTTATTGTTTTGATTGATTTATTTCATTTTATTGATTCCATGATTTTATTAGTTTGCTTGATTTGAATGATTATATTCAATGTATCGATTTTTTTTATAGCTAATATTCGACTTTTTTGTTAAAAAATGCAATCAAATTACTCAATGAAGTCAATAAATTGAATAAAATACTACAATCAAGTTATTATCAATAAAATCAAAATTGCACTGATTTTAGTGATTTTATCGTTTTTATTGATTTATTTCATTTTATTGATTCTATTGAGTTTGTTGATTTGATTGATTTGATTGATTCTGTTCAATATACTGATTTTTTATTGTAAATATTTGACTCTTTTATTACAAAATACAATCAAATGACTAAATGAAGTCAATAAATTGAATAAAATACTAAAATAAAATTATTATCAATAAAATCAAAGTTGCCCTGATTTTAGTAATTTTGTTCAATTTATTGATTTTATTGTTTTCATGGATTTATTTTATTTTATTGATTCTGTTGAGTTTGTTGATTTTATTGATTTGATTGATTCTGTTCAATATACTGATTTTTTATTGTAAATATTTGGCTCTTTTATTAAAAAACACAATCAAATGACTCAATGAAGTCAATAAATTGAATAAAATACTAAAATCAGATTATTGTC